>JAQFZG010001035.1:0-24285 GCA_034695465.1 Entomobrya nicoleti | reverse complement strand
TTTGTAATCTCATTTGTTTCAGTGCGCATTTGTGTGAATTAATTGTAGGAAAATTAACAGTATATTACGCTCCACAAAAGATGAAAGGTTTATAGAAACAATAATTAAAGCTCGTAATGCACTTTGAAATTTTTATTAACTGACTGTATAACTTAAATTTATGTGATCTTGTTATTGATATCATATGGAATGGCAACTTTCCTCTATTTGCAACAATGGTTTTAAGTTGAAGCTTCCCCATAAATGTACCTTCTACATATGCACATGTAGTTCTGATTTGTTTCAAAACACATTACCGTAAATATATTTGTGTAGGCATTTTACAATAAAAAAATATCCCATAAATAATCATGCATAATATTTTCGACGGCTACTGAAATATAAAAAAAAAACCTTGATGCTTTAAAAACAGTGTACAAGAGTATTTCATAAGAGTAAACACATGTCTAAACTATGCGTCTTTGTTGGATGAATCAAAACAGAATCATATTATAAGAAACACAAAAATTTGATGTCAACAATCCGTAATTAGTTCTATTTTATAGCATTTATTGAAATTATATATCAAAAAACAATATTGGCATGTAAACATGTAAATATTACTCTTACCAATAGTTTACTTCTAACTTTGGCTAACTTTTTAACGTATTCCACCAAGAGAACTAAAATTTGCAAACCTTAAAACGCGGAATAATATACATATATAATAATGTTTTTATTGTTAAATGTATGATTATTAGTCTGTGACTCTTAAAAATTAGTTAGTTCCTCATACATTAAACAAACCTTGAAAAATACAAATTATTACTAATTGTAAAATACAAATTGTATTATTTACATGGCTAATTTTGTGTCTTTACTTTGGGTTGACACGTACAAGTAGATCATTGGAGGTCGAACTCTCAGAAAAAGCAACACGGCCATTTTCCTCATTACTTATGTCGAATAATGTGAAAAGTTCATCAGCACTATCTACCTTGATAACCGTAGCAACAATACGTTTGAGTAACTTGCTTTCAACATTTTTCATACCAAGTTTGCTAACCCATGCCATCAATTTGATATCATGAAAACTAGCATCGGTATCATCATTTTCGTCCATGACTTCATTACACATTTTTAAAACTTGAACAGCGGTGAATCTTTCTTTCTCTAATTTATCAGTAGACAAATAGAACATGTCTAATAGCTCAGCTCCATTTACAGCTTTTTTGACTTTATGAATAATACGCTTCAATATCCTCTCTTCCGCATTTTTCAGAGACAGCTGCTGTAAAATCTTTAATAACTCTACATCCACATCTGATGCCTTGATACTGAGTCCTAACATATCGCCCAGCATCTTAAGAATTTCAGTTAAACGATATTTTCCGGAAGCGTATACAAATTCAACAATTGTGTCATCATCATTCCAAAATGGTAGCAGTTCTCCAGTATACCAGTAATTCAGGAGTATTTTCATCGTTTTGCTTGAAATGTCATCTACATTCACGAGACCAGTGTTATTTTCCAGAAAGTCAGACCGGAACATCGAAGCAAAAACTGGACATCTGGCTAAAAAATAGCAAAAGTACGATAAAGTTTTAAAACATAAATATATGTGCTAGTTTGAGAGAAAATAGACCACCAGGTAAAGTTTTCCGTTAATATTTTTTTCGAGTTAAGTTTTTTTTTGTACAAAACGGAATTCAATTTGGGAAAATACAACGGAAACTAACTAACGGATTTTTAGTTGGTCCCATTTCTCTCCCTCTATCACATACAGTGTTTATCCATAAATACAGCATAATTACCACGCAAAATAAGCCTGTCGGCAGGTAACTCGATTTCATCTTTTGTAAACAGTTTTATATCCGAGCTCAATTGATCGTTTAGAAGCGTTGCTAGATTTTGGCTGAATACATCCTTGCATGTCGTTTGGAACGGTTTTGATGTGGATGAGTATATCTCCGGTAAACCTTTCAGAGTGAATGTCAATTTAATTACCAAGGATCCTTCAGAGTTAGTAGAAAATTTGGGCATATTAAATTGTGAATCTTGGGCAGCAAGGTTCCAGTATAATTTAGAAGTGTACATTTTCGTCCCAATGGCTGCATTGGCTTGAAACTTAAACAAATTAACAAATACAAATTAAACTGTTAAAAATAAACCGGAGTACGGAGAGTAGCGTAAGCTTTATAATCGTTGAAATAACGAAAGCACAAAACGGTACACCGTATCAGCTTCCGCAAAAAACGTAATGCACAAAGTTTGTGACCAGTTTTTACCCTCCATTCATCCGGGGATAGATATTTGACTCTTGGTGTAATGATGGTGAAAATTGATAAATTTGATCTTAACACCATTTTATCCCACATACACCAGGTGGTTAGCTTCTGGGGCTAAAATTTCATAGATTAGATGGCATACACCAAACGTCACCGTTTACCTAATTTGAAAAGATTCCCTTCACCCGTGACGAAAAAGTGCAGAGGATAGGCAGTGTGACACGACACAATTCTAAATGAGCTCAAGCTACTTAATCAACTTACAAAAAATACACATTCGTCATTTATCATACCTTGAATGTATTGGCAACCGATCCATCTCTCCGTAAAGTTTCCGCAACCAAGTGAGTTTTCATATTATCCAAGCAGTGATGCATAGAGCGATGCATCCAATAAAATCCAACACAGTTTACTTTGTGGAATAATGTTCCAACAGTAACTTTTGCATAAATTATGTCATCTGCTTCTAAATCGATTTCTGTAGTTGTGTTCTCACTGATCGTTAGTCTTTCTTTCCAATTTTGTATCACCCATTTGTGCTCAAACGTCTTATCGATCAACTATATTAAAAATATAGAATCAAAACGTTAAACGTAATCATTATCTTGTGATTGTAAATATTTAGAACTTAACCAAGATTACTGATCGATCACTTACGTTGTTCTTATCACCAGCCTCTGCCATTTTACAAATCGGGATAACACCTACACAAATTCAACTTTTAAGCTACTTTTTGTACACAATACTTCAATCCTTGTTGAATGTAGATGATTTTTCACAAAAAAAAATAATTCGTTCAAGCACAATTATTCATTGGTTGATTGGCTTATAATAAAATATGTAATATTTCGATGCTTGACTTAAGCTTTTACGGAAAAATCGTCGACCTGTTACTGAAAGGTAAAATAAGAATATGATTGGTTACGCACAAAATGATTTCTAATTTCACACCAAAATTATCGACCATAGAATTTCCCCTATAATGTTTATAAAATATATGTACAATTTGTGGTAGATATCCGGATTATTCACGTTTGGCCATTCAACCCATTAATAACACTAATATAAATATCTGAATATATCATAGTGTTACTAGAACTGTGCATCACAGTGTGTGTAAAACAAGCCAACACATAAGCTTTGACTTTTATGAGAATATGATAAGGAATGTTTCAGAATGGCCAAAAGTATAAATATAACGTATTTTCCCTAAACAGCACTAAGCTGATGAGTGAGTTATGATCATGAAATTACACGAGTAGCTTTTTGTATGTGTTATACGCACTTGAATCACTATATGAATTATTGCTTTAAAATATATTGCATGTAAAGAAAATGAGCCAGATTGATATCCCTTCTAGACTAATTCTAGAGATTTATCAACTAAACCACCCCATTTTAAGACGACGGATGTTCACGAATAGTGCACCTGACTAATAGCTTCATATTTACTAAACATAATATATACATTTTGAGAGTAGCCGTATTTACTGAATTGGTTATGTTTTATCACTTAAAAAGGAAGTCACTCTTCCTTTCTACATCGTCGTCTTCAGATAACCTTCACACTCGGCTTTCTTCAGAGTATGTATTTTCTGCATTTTTATTGATAACAGCAGTAAGCAAATGGTATGTACATACATATACGTAATAAACTTTGTTATAAATGAAGTAGTCAACGACGTATTCTACATTTTAGGGACATGTGTGTATATTCGAAGAAGTTTTCTTCAATGTGTGCCTTAAAATAATAATTGTAATAACAAATTTAATGTTTATTATGTTGTTTGGGTTTTCAATGTTTTGTGGTTTTTTTATTATCTCTTTTTGTTTCATTATGAATAATAAATCATAAATATTGATTACATAGTATCGTAGTAACTTAGTTGAAAGTAGGTGTGGCAAATATTGTATTATGATCGGCACACATATCACTGAACATTACGTTTTGTGAGTATCCTCTATCGAATATGTGTGTAAATGCATCGATTATAAATCCACATTCAAACCTCGTTCATTTTCGCAACGTACTGTTAAATTGGTTTCCAAATAAACTGGAAATTTTAAAAGTCATTTAATTATGAATATTGTGGTAAGAGTGTATATTATTTGACATACTAAAATAAAATAATTTAAATTTTAAATTATTTCAAAACTTAAATCCGCACATTTCCGTATAGATATTTTTATCCGAATAAATTATATGGTAAACTTATTGAAAACTCATTTTAGTTTGACAAGCAAGCCGGTCTCTAGGACTTTACTACTTTGAACTTGATCCTTCACGCATATCATTGGTAGTGACATCGTCACCCTCTTCATAATATTGTAGTACGATAAGCTCAAAAAGTTCGTCCGCAGTGATGACTTTCTTTACTCTGTCAATAATTCGTGCAAGCAATTGGTTTTCAATGGTTTTTAAGCATAGTTTTCCAGCCCACGCCATCAGTTTAATGTCACGTGTACATGTGTCGTTATCGTTTTGTTTCGAGAGAACATCTTCAAAAACCTTCAATATTTCTGACGCCTTAAAACTTTCGTCATTTAGATTATCAGTTGCTAAGTTAAACAACTCTAATAAATCAGTACCAGTTTTAACTTGATTAACTTTTTGAACAATTCGTTTCAGTATTTTTTCTTCTGCATTCTCCAAAGACAAATTATTCACCATCTTTAATAACTGTAGATCAGAAGCCTGGAAGTTGAGCCCTGAATAATCATCGTCCAACATTTTCAGAACATTGGCCATCTGGTATTTTCCGGCCGCATACACAAACTCAACAACAGTGTCACTGTCTTTCCAAGCTGGCAAGAGTTCCCCGGAGTACCAATATTTCAGCAATATTTTCATTGTTTTCGCAGAAATGTCTTCGATTTTCACCATGCCGGTATTGCTCTCCAGAAAATGGGATCCGAACATTTTTGCAAAAACAGGACATCGCGCTACAATAAGATCCCATTAAATTTTAACAAGTTTTATTTGAGAAATATTTCAAAGCACATTCAATATAATTTTATTACCACATAGAATAGCTTTATGAGCAAAAAGCTCAAATTGGTCCTTTGTCAGAATTTTGACGTCCGAGCTGGATTCATCGTCCAATAGAGCTGCCAAATTTTGCCGTAGTTCATCTCTGCTTGCTTGTAATAGCTCATTTGCTTGGGAGAAATAACTTCTGTTTGGTAAATCGGTAAGTGTAAGTGTCAGCTTAATTACCATGGATCCCTCGGGGTTAGTCCAAGAAAGTATATCATCAGATGTCCCTCTGTAAGGAAAGTTCCAATTGCTTTTGATGTCCATGGGATATCCAATGACTGCTTTGGCTTGACTCTATTCTTGTGAAATGCAAAATTAGAAGTCAAGTCAATATTTAAATTATTAGTTGTAGATCCGTAATAGGATACCTTGTAGCTTTGGCCGATTTGATCTGCACTGTTAAACATTTCAATAAGTAAATTAGCTTCCACGTAATGTAAACAGAAATGTTTACAAATTAGCTCCCAGTAAAAATTAACGCGACGATCTTGGTTATCCGTCGAAACTTTAAATCCAACAATAAATTTGGCATATTCCAGACTATCAGCTTTGCACTGAATTTCGATGTTTGTGTTCTTTAAAAGGGCTTCACTGGGTCTGACGTTTTCCCAATTTGGTATTACCCAATCTTGCTCGAATATTTTCTCGCTGAACTACATTTATGAAAAGATTTTAAATTTTGTAAATTAGTAAATCCTATTTACATATTAAAATGTTTTAACTTAATATACATTTGAGTTCTTACGTCTTCACTAGTATCTATAGCAGCCATTCTTTCAATTTGCCAAAACATCACGAAACAAAAACTTGATAAACTTTATTGATAAAAATATTGGGAGTTAAGCAAGCTTTTACCCGAATTATTTTAAAGTGTAAATAAATTATTAAAATTGAAGCAAATCGTTTGGAAGGACCAACGGATTTGTTTTCATGTAATTATAAATTTCTTAAGTGTACTTGGGCAAAAAAATTATTTATATTTTCACAAAAAAGACTTCTTGTTTCAAGTACGATATGCTTCAAATGAAGAACTAAATTAGAAATGATAAGATGAACAGCAAGCAAGAATTCAAGCTGAATGACGACAGTGCTGAAATAAGTAGGATGGGTTTATTGACGTACGCGAAATTAATTAACACGAACAGAATGTAAATAAAAATGCTCATACGAATATACAAGCATGATGAATAACATTTGACTGAACAAGCTATTTTGATTTCCACAAGTAAACTGTTTTTACTTAATTAATAAATAGTTGGAGATGAAGGAAGATATGAGATAAAAATGCTGACGATCGAACGACGACATACACGCGGAACGTATCATGCCCTTAAAATAATATCCATACAAATAAAGACGACATATGGGGCAGAGGTCAATTAAATTGCTTCAGCTACGATAAGCCCAGTCCATCAGAAAACTGGTTTATGGAAATCACAAATGATGAATAGTAGACCAAATGTGTCTTACATTTGTACAATATATGGTGGCATTATATTAACATGCATTACTATGATATTTAGAGATAAGTTTATGAATAAATATTATATATGTGCATATACTGTTTCTTAGAGTTGTAAAACTACTTACTATGCTTAAACATTACATCCGATTGAGTATTTAAAAACTAGGATACTTACATCATCACTAAATGTATTTGCACTAATCCATACATTTGTGAACTTCATACTTTTAATTAATTTGTGTGCATGTTGGGGGTGAAATATCGAAAAAATGCTGCTCTGTATTTATTGACTCGTTTTTAATCAGCATTTATAGCGATTCTGTTTGACATTAAAGTATCTTATTGGTATTTTAAAGCCAATTTTGTAACTGTTATTTGTGAAACATGGTTAGATGCATAATAATTGAATAATTTCCCCATTATTTATAAAGTCTACATTTGTCATCAAAACAGCATGCGTCGCGAATGTAGATTGTTTTTGAGGAAACACTTTCAATCAATTCATCAAAGAAAATAATAATCATTATGAATTTTTTCTGTAATGTAATGCATGCATGACCATGAAAAAACATATAGCACCTCAAAACAGCAGAGCTGCTGGCTTTGTGAGTAATTGTTTTGGACAATATATCAAGTCAGGAATCATTTTTCAGCGGTTCATGGAAATTATAGGCCATCGAAATGCCAGGCTTGTAGAGATGAGTTTACTAAACATTGCACTTTGCTTGACCATGAAAAGATAGTGGATCAAAAGTTCAAGGATAACACATGCGTGTTTTGTGAAAAAGGTTTTGGAAAAAGATGCACTTTGACAAATCACTTGATGACACATACGCGTGAGAAGCCATTTGACTGTGAGCAATGCGACGAGAAATTCCCGTACAAGCATAGTCTTTCACGGCATATCAGAAGACATCACAAGTGACAGTGATACATCAGTATGAAAACATTTACTTAAAATTAATATGAATAAGTTTGAAATATTAACTGTAAATTCAAGTGAATAATTCGAAGGGATGACCCATTTTGCTTTTAAAAGCGTTGCATTATTGGATTTGGTTGCTGTCTTTGAAATCCTATACTAATAAATACATATATATTTCGCAATTTTGCAAACTTGAGCACAAATATTTAGAGCGAAGGAATATTTTTTAAATTATAATATCAATAAATATGTTCAGAGGTCTTAGTATAAGCCGGGATTAAATCTTTTTTTTATGTGGAAGGTTCTTGAAAAGCTAATATTCTGTTACTATTGTACTTGTACTTAAATTATAGCAGTATAATTTAATTAAAAATACAATTCATGGCAACAAGATTTATTTATCTTGGTAATTTTTAAGAGACATTATGCGTATTCACACTTCATTTACTACAAAATTTGATAATTATTTAATTTCGGGGATGCATATCTGTTAATCGGTGGCAATTAGAAAGGATGTAGCATGGATAAAGAAAATGTTTGTATGTAGGAAAGCAGGAAGAGTTGAGGCTACATGTTGTTCAAACCTCTAAATAGAAATAACATTTATTGTCGTTGTTTCAAATGTAATCATTCAACCAATTTCTCCTAAACTTTAAAAGTGTAAAATAACTGAAAACCAAAAAGTTTGATGTAATAATTTATAAATAGTATTTGTTTTCATGCGTAAAACAAAGGTAATTAAAAATGAATGTTCAACAAGTTTCTTTACAAAATAACAACAATTCACTATAATATTTACCACCAAAAAGAAACTTTCCATTTAAATTTTATGAATAAAATAACATAATCTTTCAGATCTTTGTAGCAGATCAAATAGACGTTTATAACTCTCACTTCGCAAAAACACCGATTATGATTTTCACAAGAAAACAATTCGTTTTATTCTCTATACATAACATTTGCTTAATTGCCGTATCATGAAAATCATCCTTGCATAATAAAATAAGAAATTAAATGCTTTCAGATGCAAAGTTGAGCAAATAAACAATTTACAAATAAAATTTAGGTTTTTATGAATAATTCGACGCAACGGAATAAATTAAACTATAGTTTAAAAAATACAAAGTTTAAAGGTAAATAAGAATTTTTACGAATATAACATTAATCATTGTTCAAGTTATACAACTAACTTAAATTATGTATAAAATAATTCATTTATTTTCCAATGAAACAAAATATTGCAGAAAACCAGAATCGATTCCACTTCTTCATTTACTTGAACGTAAGTCGTTGGTAATAATATTTTACTAGTACTATTGTTTTTTACAGTAAACCTAGATGAATCAACAATTTTAAGCGAGCTTGGGAACTGTAAAGAGTGCTGGTAGTGCTAATTTTGTATACTTATTTAAATGAACCATAATAAAAGCATTCCCACTGTCTTTCCCCGTATATAGTGTATTATTAATGTGCATTAGTGTAATTTAGAGTAGTTCTCGTTTAGATTAATGTTTAAATTTTGTTCCTGTTGTTTGGAATAAAAGAAAAATTTATAATTTGTTTCTGTTTCACTACCGAAAAAGTTTTATACTTGAATTTGTTAAACGTTCACTTAGAGTCTGCTTTAACGCCTATGGGCATGTTCCTTTCATCATTACTATTTTTCTCATTACCATTAATTTTAAATATTTCAAATAACTTAGCTGCAGCTTTAGATTTCCTTATTGTGTTCTTGAGCCACTCCAACAACTTTACTTCCACATTGACCAACGACAATTCTTTACTAATACACAGCAACGAAATGTCAAAGGGCACATTATCACAATCATACTTATCTCCAAGAACGTTATCAAACAAATTCAATGTGTTTTTAAACTCACACAAAGTTAAACCTTCTTTTTTACAGGATACTTGTTCTTCAGAAAAACCAAACAGTTCAATCAATTGTTCGGTGGTTTTAATTTCGTCCATTTTCTAAACTATTCGTTCGAGCAAAGTTTTCTCTGCAACTTTAAGTGATAGCTTTTGTGCCAAATCCAACAGCAGCACTGTGTTATATGTCACATCGTCTTCATAATTAGTCCCAAGAACGTCATCTAACATTTCCAGAACTTCATTCATCCCGTATTTACCCACCGCATAGACGAATTCCACTATGGCATCTTCATCCCTCCAGCATGGTAGTAGCTCTCCAGTGAAAAAGAATTGTAGTAAAACATTCATAGTTTTCGAACTAACATCTTTAATCTCAATAATTCCAGTTTGATTTTCTTTGAATTGAGAACGAAACATCGAAGCAAAGACGGGACATTGTGCTGCAATTTTAAAAAGAAGGTTTAACACTTATTAGTTTCAGAAACATTTCGTTTTATTTATAATTATGGTAGTTTAAAGTTACCTTTTAATATCAGCTTGTGGGCAATTAGCTCTTGAGCATCACTTGTAATTATTTTCAAATCCCCAGTTTCATAGTCATTTAGTATTGCAGACATATTTGTTCGAGATGCTTTGTGGAAATGGGCAAAGTATTCATCCATACTTTTATTAGGTATCCTATTCAGTTGCGAAATCACCAATTTTATTTTAAAATTTACACCACCAAACAGATCTATATTCATGCACCAGTTATTAGCATAGTTATAGGGTGAGTAGCTACTAGTCTCCTGGCAAGCTCTCACTGGGTTACAATTAGGCTCTAGTATTTGTTCCATCTAATTAAAGAAACGTTTAGTATAACTTCCGCATGCCAATGAATAAATTAATTGTAGTTGAATTATGTTAAAAGAAATTTACTTTGATAGTTTCGGCTCCTCCTCCAAGGTGTACTAGCAAGCTAACCCAAATTTCTGCGTTGAGACGGACTTTATTTTTTGGTGTTTCCAGTAATTTCCAGGAATAGTGTATCGTGCCATTTGTACATTTCAGCGAGAGTTCCCATTTTGTCTCGAAGCTAGAATCAAAAAGAAACTTATTGGAACAACCGAGACGGACGTGGTCTAGCCAATTTGGAACTGTCCAAGTGTACGTGTGTGTCTGCTCTTTCAGCTGTAAAATAATCGTTTGTGATTTATGTAATGTAAATTGAAAGCTTTATTCTTAAGTTTGCTAATTACTTACATGGACGGCACTCTGCTCTACGTCTGCCATTTTACTTGATAATTCCCAAACAAACAAATATACAAATTATAAGTAGAAAAAATTCTTATTCCTAATATCTAACGGAACAAGCTTTTGTAATTGTAACTAAGTTTTCTTGATTTTTGAATTGATGTTGTAAAATACTGGCAATTAGAACCTAATTCCACATGCATATATGCAGCTGTACACACAACGGAGTCAATTAAAGTTTTCGGAGCAAAACAAACAAAACAACTCTGATGTTGAAGTTGAATATAAACATGTGAACGAAATGCTTTATGTTTTAACCTATAAATTGTGGTGGTCATACCCAGTTTTGTGGTTGGGTTTCAATTCTTTTGTGTATGTACATAATAAAAGGAACACAATGTTTATTATATAGTTAAGCATTTCTCATTTTTCCAGCCGGGATATATGTGTAAACGTAAGGGTACTCTTACATGCGGATGTACTCTTACAAAGGTTTACTGTACCATGAGCGTAATGTATAGTATGCTTCAAGTTGTACCTAAAGTGAACACATCTCAAAACTTGTGGCATTTGACAAGATGAACTAATATGCGGTATACGTATAAATATGCATGTAAGGCCATCAAAATAATATTCAAACCCTTGGGCTTAAGTACAGGTATATCGACAACACTTTGGAGTATTGAATATTGTAATCTTGATCCGTCATACATAATTTATGTCAACCAACTAATTCGAATACACGTGGAATTATAGAGGAATGTGTTGTGCATACATCATCATAGGTTTGAACATATTTGTATGGTATATCTTACAATACATTGCACCTTTTGATTGCTGCTCTAGAAAATTGTAGTAATCGGCAAGAATATGAATGGTCAAATATGCACAGATATAAATATCCACCCGAAATTCAGGTAATATGATATATGAAGAAACATTCCTATGATATGGCCTTTTGACAGGTAAATGTAAACTTGCAGCTTAAATACATAAACCTTCATATTTAATCAGAGAACCAGTCGCCTTACCACAAATCTAAAATACACGCAAGTGTAACTAACTGCATTTCTTGCCTAAAATATGACATGCATATAAGGATATGCATTAAATACGATAATGCAGGCAGGGAAGCTAAGAGAATACCTAGCCAGTTTTACGTTCGACATTTGAAGGCCCCACTAGTTCAATAAATTAGGCTACATATACCTAAATATTCCAAAAAGTGTCAAACGAACTACAATACGAAATTTTGAGCCAGGTGCACAACACGTCAACCCCCATCATCCCTCCACTTAATAAGCCGCCCCCATTAAATTTTATCCTTAACATTTAGGAATCCAAAAGGTATACCAAAAGTACCAGAATTCAGTATATTTGTGCAATGTTGCATGGAAGAAGTCCTCACTCAACGAATTTAATGCTTTAAAAAATTAGTGTATTTTCTAATGTAAAATAAGTAGTAATTTTACATTCATGTGTAGTTGTCTTATGAAGTCTATAAATATATCTCAAAATTTTACTGAGCATTTTTTGTTTGCATACATTTTGTACTCATTCATCAAAACAGCCAGTTGGATTGTACAATTTTCTTGGAGCAACCCAAGTAATTTTATATATTACTTAGAGCCTTTCTGGGAACTATTTTATTTTACCTTTAAATTTGTATTGAATATCAGGCAATTGACTATACGTACCAGTTGAGATGCAGTTATCAAGGACAATTAAATTCTTTAAAGCAACATGTCAATTAAATCAAGAGAAAGATAGGACTTTTGAATTAATTCGGAACACAGTCGTAGTTTAATTGCTCAACATTTTTTGTTTAAATTAATATTGAACTACACAAGCTAATTTCGTGCGCGTTTCAAAACATTGAACATGAAAACCTTACCGTTTTTAAACGTTAACCAACCGAACGCTAAAGCACTGCGACACTGCGCTAAAGACTGGTGCAATTTGGAAAATGGCAGCATTGCCAGAAACAAAAGACGTAAGTAAAATTCTATATTGCAATTAAATTCCTTTAAAAAACATTCCCCATAAATATTGAAGATATATATTGTATACAAATTAACAAGTGGGCAAGGACATTTAAGAAAAAATGGATAATCCAATATTGGAGTGATGAAGTGACGAGGAAAGTAAAAAAACGTGTTTCCATTGGAAGCAGAGAACATTGTTTACGGACAATTTTCCGTCGAAGCTTCGTTTGAACGCGGTAATCAGGTTGAATTTTCTTGGACTCTTTTTAGCAAGAACCACTGCTTAAATAACGCCGAAGTTCCATGTAGTGCTGGAACATCAGTGCAATATCTGGTAGTATATCAGTAAACTATTATATAAATAACTTTTTGTGAATTTACTATTTCTAAATCCACTTTACTGATATAGATTATTGCAGATCCATTAACCAACAAGACATACGTTGAAGACCAGACATTTGAATATACTCCTAGAGACACTGATTACACCTTTAAAACTAGTGCTGAAGGGACTCTGGAGATAAAGCTAAGATGCACACTGAATATAATTAGAGACAACGAAATATATGACCACCAGCTTGCATGCTTCAGAGGGTTAGAAGTGGATTACGCAGGACTTCTAGATGACAAAGAACTCCTGACGTTAAAATCCAGACAAAAGACAAGGCTTTATTTTTTGCCACCAAAATGATTTTGCAAGGTAATATTTCTGTATTTTTTTAAACCTAGGCTAACTAGGTTAAACTTTAAGAAAGCCGTTATTTCCAATATCCCAATTTTACAGCACAATGTCCCGTTTTTACATCAATGTTCAGATCAGCTTTCTTGCAAAGCAGAAGGGGACTTGTTAATGTTGATGACATTTCTGCAAAAACAATAACTACTCTCCTGAGGTTCTGGTACACCGGAGAATTGCTACCATCATGGGCCGATGATGACAACATTGTAGAACTTACATATGCCGCCGGAAAATACAATATACAGCCGGTTCTAGTAATGTTGAATGAGTTTGTGGGCCGCGATCCGAAGACGGTCGATTGTATCGACGTGAAGTTATTGAAGATAACCCACCAATTATCCCTGAAGAAAGCAGAAGCCAGGATAGTGAAAGGGATCATTCGTAAAATCAACGAAGCTAAAAGCGGTGCCGAAATATTGGCATATTTTTCTATTCCAACTGAAAAGTATAATGACCAAAGCGTCGCCGCATCACAAATTTTCAAGGCATGTAACGATTCCTTGTGTGAGACTAATGATATAGATGCTACTCCGCAGGATATAAAACTGATGGCATTGGCTATCAATTTTGGTATGAAATTTTTTGAAAATAAAATCTTGAAATGGATCGTGTATACGGTTAACAAGCTAGGTAGCACTGATGAGCTATTTGCCTTATTCGATTTACCAAAAGAGGAACAAAGTGATGGTTCTGATATTGGAACTTGTATTCACAGTGACTAGCTTATTCATTTAAAACCAAACTACAAAATCTTTTTTAAATACTGCTTCTATTTTCTAGACTATTTGGTCTTTATAGGTGGTATTATAATTTTTGAATGAGTAAATTTCTTAGATATAAGAATAGTTATTATCAAATAAATTTCATAAATATTTGTAAACTTAGAAAATGTATTTATTTGTCGTTAAAGCAATATTTATTGTTAAAATCATACGAGCTACAGTTTAACTTACCTTTTAAATAAAATACAGTAATATAGAAGATTTTAAATAAATCTAATCTTGAATAGCACACCGAGTTTTGTTGCATATTTTTACGGTGTTAAGGTAAAACATTCAATTTGGAATCTGGAAATTATTTTACTTCCAGACTTGGTCCCAGACTCTATTAGACTTGGATATTTTTGAGAATTTGCATTTTTTCTTACCCATGCGACTGACGAAGAACATAAAAACCCTGCATATTTTCGTTGCAAAGTAAAAATTCCGACCATAGTGTAGTACCCTGAAACCCAACTGAAATACCTTTAAAAAAGATTTTATGAATGATTTATGTACAAAAATATTTGTGATTTTACTGAACACTGAGCAGTAAATAACCCATTCTTATTTACTTATATTGTTTACGTAAAATTTAAGTATTTCAAGAAAATGCAAAACATTTTGATACTGTTGTCAGAAAAGTAAATATTTCCAAGTAGATTTTCTTAGATTGAATTAGGTTCTAATATTGGAGGTTTTGTTAATGATAATGCCATCAAATCGTTTTATACATATTAAACCATTAAAGAATTAATAATGTGAGCACAATTACAATTTGTTTTATAATTAGGTTGTCCACTTAATACCACCTTAAAAACTGGGCATTCGTATAAGTACATTGCGGCAATCTATGATTCCAATTTGCAGTGAATATAGCATATAAACATATATGTAAGTTTAACCAAAATCTCACAAAAGTTCTAATGATTTTTTTGTATAATGAAAAACGTGTTTTGGTAAAAAATTCGGTTGATTTTTGGAAGAAATGTGCTAAAAAAATTCAAACAATAAATAGACGTATTGAAAAATCTCGACGCCGTACAGACATAATAATAAAATTACTAAAAATATTTTTATTAATAAATCCTTAAATTTATAACTGAAATTTACACTAGAAATTTCCAAATAAAATACTAAAACGTAAAATACAAGTTTACATTAAAATGTTAAATGTCATAAATAAAGTTTTTTTTATGTCGGGTTAACTTAGAACAATTTCTTCTTTCTTTTAAATATTCTAGTTAACATGAAATAAAATTCTGATTGACTTCATGATTTCTAAATCCCTTATCACTGTACGGAAATTAAAGGATAGGGTATTGTAGTGCAATTGAGCTCTATTTGATTAAATATTGTAGGATTTACTATGTAAAACAGTCATGTCAATAAGAACTTGTATTTACGGAGCACTACAATTAAATACTATGTTATCATTAAAACCTACCGGCAATATCTTACATTATCAATACTAACAATGATTATATGTAATACTAAAGGGAACATAATTTATAAAACACATGGTCAATGTAATAATTTACTTCGACTCACAGAAATTTTTGTCCAATGTACATCAACGCATTTTAAGAACAAAAATAAGTATTCAGTTTTCATCAAATGACCTTAGATTCATTCACAAAAATTGTTAAGCAGGATAAAAAATTATTAAAACAAATAAGTGTCAAGAATGTATTTGGTTGACTTAAGACTTGTAATTTGATATTATTGTAAACTGTGATTTGACTTGTTTCTAATTAATTACTTAATGGGATTGTAATTAATGTTAAAAAAATTAAATCTTTTTTTAAAGGTCCGCATGAAAATGTTTAAAATTATCTTTCAGGTAACAGCTAGTTTTTGCACCATTGAAATCACATGTAAAATGATTTTTTTCTGATTGGCAAATAAAAACAAATAATATAATAACAATAACTTTGCCTAAATTTGTGGTTGATATTTGAGATACTTATAAATCCAAATTCGACAAATGTAAAACTCAAAATATATCTACAAAACGAGTATATTCTACAGTTTAGCAAAACAAAACTGTTTAGCAAAGATTACTCCTTTTACCAAAACTATTTATTCCTAATTGTAATTTTTCTTGAAAAATCTTAAATCAATACACAGTAGACTCATTATATGCCTATTTTGGGTTTACGCGTACCAACAAATCTTTGTCCTCCAATAGCTCAGATACTACTTTCTTTTCCACATTGTTCATTTCAAATAATGCAAATAGCTCGTCAGCACTATCCATCTTGACAACAGTATTAACAATACGTTTTACTAACTTGTTTTCAACATTTTTTCTACCTAATTTAACAGCCAATGCCATCAGTCGTACATCCTGACAATTAGCCTTTACATCATCATTGTCGCACATGACGTCATCACATGCTTTTAAAATTTGGCAAGCAGAAAAACTTTCCTCGTCTAAATTATCAGATGTCAGATGAAACATGTCTAATATTTCCGTTCCACTGACAGCTCGGCCAATTTTACGAACAATACGCTTCAGTAATCTAGTTTCTGCCTTCCCAAGAAACAACTGTTGTGTTAATTTCAATAACTCTACCTCATTATCAGAGGTTTTGAGTACCCACCCTATACCATCGTTCAACATGTTTAAAATGTTAGTCATTTGGTATTTTCCTGCAGCGTATGTAAATTCCACAATAGTGTCATCGTCTTGCCAAGATGGCGAAAGTTCTCCGGAGTACCAAAACTGCAGAACTATTTTCATTGTTTTGGCCGAAATGTCGTCAGCATTTACGAGACCGGTGCTGCTTTCTAAGAATTCAGATCCAAACATTGAAGCAAAAACAGGACATCGTGCTAAAATATAAAAAATATGTTGGTAAGTTACAGTTAATATTTATTAGAATTGACATATTTATAGATTTAGAGATGTACCTTACCACACAAAATGTTCTTGTGGGCAAAAAACTCAGTTTTGTCCCTTGTAACAATTTTAACATCAGAATTCAGTTTGTCGTCTAAAAGACTTGCCAAGTTTAGGCTAAACTCGTCTCTGCATACCTTAGTGAATTGTTTTGTTTTAAATGAATAAACTGCATCCTTATCTGGTAAGTTCTTCAGTGTGAATGTCAGCTTAATTATCAGGGATCCTTCTGAATTAGTCCAGGTGGGATAAAAGGAATCATCATGGTCTCGGGCAAAAAATGATTTGCACAAGTCCATTCTCGTTCCAACTACCGCATTCGTTTCAACCTGTTTAAATAAAGTACTAAAGAGTTTATTTCGTGCAATAGAATATAGCATATAACAGTCGTGGGGTATTACCTTTAACGTATGCCCTGCTTGTCCAGTACAATTGAAAACATCAGTAACAAGAATTGCTTGCACATTTTTTAAGCAGTCAAGTTTTCCAAGAAGTTTCCAATAAAAACCAACACAGCGGATATTGTCGTAAGCAGTTCCAACCAAAAATGTTGCATACACTACGTTCTCATCCTCTAGGTCAAGTTCATTGGTTGTGTTTTCCGTGAGTGTTGGATTTTGTACCACGTCCTTCCAATTTTTAATTACCCATTTGTGCTCAAATGTTCTTGTTATCAGCTGTATGATTAGGATAACATTTATTAGTAATAATTTAGCAAGTTTGTGTTGTGGCATAAATGAATTTGAACAGGAATAAAAATTAATGAGTATTTACGGTTTGTCGGTTGTCTGAAGCTGCCATTTTTCCTGTTCCGAAAATCTAACGAAGTTAACCTTTTCTAATAAGTCCAGAGGCTGAACGTCTGCACGGTGACGAGAGGACGGGGAAACTAAAACTTTGTGGAATAATTCAGTTGTATTTTAACCCGATTATAATCAGTCAGGTCTGTGAATTTCCATACTTTACACTTAAAGTTTATATCTTCACTTTCCTGAATTGTATCAATAAGTTGGTGAGTTACATAAAGTCGAATAACGATTTGAGAAGCGATAAATTTGCTGGTGAACAAATATTTGTTGAATAAATTCAATTTATATGATGCCCATTTCTCTCTTTGATACAAACTACCATTTCTATGGGGTGAATTTTTTATCATTTTTGCGTTGCCATGTGCATATATCGTGAAGTCCGTTATCTGAAGGTTTCACCCCACTTGTATCACTATAATCTCTGATCCACTGAAATTCAGTACTCAATACTAAGCTGTTATCCAACATTTGCTTTGCTATACAAGCATCAAATGATAATACTTTTGTAGTCTACTTATTGCCTAAGTTTTATTGCTTGATATACTTATTTCAAGAAATAAAAAATCCTACCTTTAAAATATTAAGAACACCAAAGTATAAAATGATTACTTGTGCACATTAGATATTTTATTTTTATTTTCACTAGTTAGATATTTCCACAAAAAAAACTTTGCAAAATTCGTTTTATAAGCGCAAAAACGTTTTCTCTGTATCCTTTTTCTAACATTGTAGTCCATACACATTTTGTTGAGCTATAAACTAAAATAAGATTTATATGTACTAAAGTAAAAAATAGCTTGATAAAAATCCTATGTGATTACATTATGGAACTACTCAGCATACCATATGAGTAAACGAGACACTTAGAATGTCTTGTATTAAAAATGTATACTATCTCATAAGCTGTGTGTAAGTGGTTGTAAGTTATTTATGTGCGGAGAATTCATTGCAGGTCACATTTTATGAATGGTACATGTACATGGAGAATAGTCAATGCAGTATAAATATAAACCAAATCAGACATAAGTGGAGCAGGAACCACTATATAAGATACACACACAAGCTGTTATGTATTAGTTAACTGTATGTTTATCAACGATCGGAATAACCAAAATACGTTTAGTGGCAAGCAGTAAAATGAGTCATTGTGAATGGCTATATGGTAATGCTTATTTATTACCACCAAAACATAAGCATGCATGTACTCAATTTAACTGCGTATTTGCTGGATCTTTATGATAATACTGTGTAACCCGTCATTAAACCTGCCAAACGAGAAAACAAGTACTATGTGAACTTATTTCTAGTAAGCTGTCTATTTATATTTGCTACAAATTCGAATATATTTTTGACTGCATGTGCGTCTGCATAAATAAATAAATCAGATTTTACCATATATGATAAAGGAATGAATATGGAAATATGAAGTGTATTTATGCCTCCTGTGGTTGAATAAAGGGAAATTTTCTACAAAAACTAGCCTATGTTTGAATATTTTCATCAATTAAAAAAATAATCCTTCCAGAATATAATTATTATAAAGCTTTCTAATCCAATTTTAAAATGAAGTCAGAAAATCTATTGAACATTGAAGAATTGATAAAAATTTAGTGGTAATTTTATAACGTAACTGTTTATATCGTTATAAACAGTAGAAATTCTTGTTAATATTTTAAGCTTGTTAACAAAATTATCATAAAAAATAATTACGTGTCTAACTTTATCGTAGCAAACATATTATTATCAGGTTTACTGCCCGTAATACTACCATCATAAGTATTTATTTTAAAACTCTAGAGAAAAAAGAATTGTTAATTGTTGCACTTAGAATAAGCATTTGTGGTTAAGTTAATGAAAAATCATACTAAATTTAGAAATTATATTTCACACTTTGATGAAATTACACTTCCATATGCTTCCTTATAATTTTTTTATTAAACATGTAAGTCTATTTTTTTCATACTAAACATGTTAATTATGTATTTTACTTGTTTAAACTTGTTATTAATAAAAAAATTGTTGAACAACCGATTAAGCTAATTCTGAAATACAAAAACTAAAAATTCATTTCATGTTTATTTATGATTTATCCGAACAAGTAAATCTGAATCCACAGCAGCAGAGTCATGTCTGTGTGGCTCATGACGTAAGTCAAATAGTGCAAAAAGTTCTTTAGCACTACTCATCTTGGTTACAGTAGCAGAGATACGTTTTAGTAACTTATTTTCAACATTTTTCGAACCAAGTTTGCAAGCCAGTGCCAAAAAAATTATATCCTGACAATCAGCGTCTCTATAATCATTTTTATTTAGTTCATCATTCCATTCTTTTGCAATTCGTGTAGCTGAAACTTCTTCTTCATTTAATATATCGGTTGTCAGGGAAAACCAGCATAATAATTCGGTTCCATTTGTAGCTAGGCTGATTTTGTGAATGACTCGTTTTAATATTCTTGTTTCTGCTACCTTGAGAGACAACTTATAAGTCATCTTTAATAACTCCACATCAACGTTTGAGCTGTCAAGACCTAAAATTTTATCCAGTATCTCAAGAATTTTAGTCATTTGGTATTTTCCAGCAGCGTAGGTAAATCCCACATCAGTGTCATCGTCTGTCCAAGATGGTAGCAGTTCCCCAGTATACCAGAAATTCAGCAGTATTTTCGTTGTTTTGGCAGAAATGTCATCAACTTTAACGACAAAACTACTTTCCCTAAAACCAGATCGGAACATTGATGCAAAAATATGACACTGGGTTGGATTATAAAAAGTTGCATTAGACAATAAATGTTTTAGATAATATACATTAATAAATATTTTATATTATTTTGTGCGCAAAAACTCCAAATTGTCCTTCGTAAGAATTTTAACGTCGGAGCTCAAATTTTCGTCTAAAAGAGCAGCAAAATTATGACAAAATTTGTCCTTGCATGCTTTTCTGAAATCTTTGGCTTTGGATAAGGAAACCAAATCTGGTACATTTTTTATTGTAAACTTCATTATAATTTCCAACGATCCTTCAGCATTAGTATAACAAGAATACGTTTCATTTGAGTATCCAGTACGGCTCCACCATGATTTTATTATCACCATTTTCGTTCCGACTATTCCATCTTTTTGTGTCTGGATAATAGACACGATTTTAACACCCGGCAATATAGAAAGTCATATACATACTTAATGATTCAAATTTTATGATACCTCCAATTTAAAGGGCACATTTTGTCCTTTATTAAAAATTTCCATGGCCAAATTAGCTTCAACTTTATCCATGAATTTATCGTTAGTAAGTAGCTCCCAAAAGAATCCAATATCACTTCCGTTGATAGCAGTTGGAACCAAAACTTTTGCATACGTTGTATTCTCTTTTTCTAATTGAAACTCAGCTTTCGTGTTCTGAGATAGTTCGTCCTTTTCCACCACGTCTCTCCAATTCTTTATGGCATACAACTTGTTCGTCCCCTTTTTTGACCTTGTTGAGTACTAAATTTACCTTCGTTAATCCCCAACCAAATTAATTCCATAGCTTTGTTTGTCCAATAATTTTTCTCCTTCAAAATACAATCTTTACTTGGCAATTTTTATTTTTATCTGAATGCACTGTAAGCAAACTACGCACCTACTGCGCACATTGTTTGTTCTTTTTTTTAAATGTGACAAGTACTTTTTCAATACTATCTTCTTGGAAAGATATGCGTAATGACAATGGACCCAGCAAAATTACTGTGCAGTATAGGCTTATGTCCGATCTTAAGTTATTGAAGGTGCCAGATTAATGGTTTCAAATCAAACCTATCAATTCATTCAAGAAAAATGGAATCCAAAATATTGCATGCATTTGTAGTGATGGAGGCTGCATTACTACGTCTGACGTTACAGAATTAATTTCAAAAAAGGACAAACTTTATAGATTATGTTGAAAGCGAAATCGTAACACAAAATATTTTATTATGGATTCTAGCAATTTTGTATGCACTTTTTCAGATTTTTTAAAATTAAGCAGTCTTTTATACAAATGAATTGTATAAAAGCATATTGATCTAACGTGTTGGATAAATTAGTTTTACTGGCTATGGATACTACTGGCAAGGTTAGTAATGAAACGTGGACCTAGTCGACCAATAAAACTCACAAAACAATGAATCATTATGCTAACTTGATTGTTAAATATTGTAAATTTTGATGAGGAAAGGATTTTACTGCAATAAATAATTAGGGGACAAACGAAGGCATAAAATATATTTGTTGGAGACTAATTTCGATGAAAAAGGGGACAAACCCGGTCATTTTAGACGGATGACAATTATTTTCCCATTCTTTATCACCCATTTGTGCTCAAGTGTTATTTCTGTCAACTTTATAAATATAATAGAACTTGTATGACAAACATTTATTAAGTTTTTTTCCATTTCAAAGAAGTATACATGAAATGTGGTCATTTAATGCTTACGGCTTCTTCACTGAACGTAGCTGCCATTTTCCACCTTTTATTGGTATCCAACAAATACAGTAAAAATGTGTACGATCCTGTGATCACGTAGCAACTATTGAAAACTTTGTAGAATAATTCAGTGGTCTTTTTACTTTTATCTTGCCAGTCACCCTCAAAGTTATTAACTTTATTATCAAGCCGATGAGCCGATTCTACGTCATATTGCCTACAACCACTTTGTCAACATTTAAGGTCGACATTGTCAAAACTCGCAGGTCGTAATTGTCAAATTCATAGTCCAAATTGTCAAATTAAACTTTTTTACAAGTCCACAGCCTATAATATAAAGAGATTCTTTACATTATAGGCTGTGGTTTCTTCTTGATGATTAATGAGGGCTGTATGTGTAGCAATGGTTTTCTCTTTCATAGTCACACTACAAACAAACCATTCTGATTACAACCATCCTTCGTTTTGAGCCATTAAAACCTAACCTAACTTAACCTGACACTTATATCAATACTTAACCTCACCTTATCTACTCCAACCCAACACTTTCATTGATACACAACCTGATTTAACTTAACACAACCCAACATTTTTGACGTTACATGGCCTTACCGAACCCTACCTAACCTAATACTTACACCATTATATAACCTAACTTTGTCTAACACAACCCAACACTTTCATCAGTAGATAACCTGGTTTAACGTAAGACAACCCAACACTTTTACCGTTACTGGTTTTACCCGTACTCAACACATCATTATTTAATCCAACATAGTCCAACTCAACCTAACACTTCGCCCGCAAATCTAGGATGAATGCAACGTCAGCAGCGAAGAGAATGAATTATTCTGAGTTGACAATGTCGACTATACTTTTGACAATGTGGATTTTTTCTAAATTTAAAGGTCGAGAATGTCAACTTTTTGACAATTTTTTTGTTGACAATTTTTATTTTGAAAAAGTAACGGCCTACCGATGAGCCATATACAGCCAAATACCCATGTGATAAGCAAATTCATATAAAACTCAAATGATGATTCACACGGAACGGTTTTTATTTTATTTTTCACTAAATTGTAAACTATCATTTGAGTTGAGTGCTTATTTTAATGTTAACATCATGTGCCTCTGCCGTGAAAGTTGTTATCTCATTTATACCGCACCAATATTAACAGTATCGATATAAACTATACTACGCAGGTGGATTTGGGTAAAGTAACAAACTGTTACTAAAAATTTGTGTTTTGTTATGCAAACATAAAAAGTAAGCATTACTCATTATTTCACAAACACTAAAGTGATACAGAACTGTAAAAAGGATTATTACTATAAATCCTGCAGATTTCACACTGTTTGAGTGACCTCAAACTACATCCTATGTCCTATTCAAAACTCTTCCTACTTTAATTAATTGTAGCTTAAGTACGCCACCAGTTTTATTTTGAGGTAATGTACTATTTAAGCCATAACGATGTCGGCAGTAAAATGCTATATGTACGTCCAGTCTAGTTCATTGGTCAAGATAACATTGAACGAGAACTTCTATGTTCCTGATTTTTTGTGTATTAAGTTAGTAAGTCAAGATAAGTATTCGTGTAAAGTTTCAGAGTTCTAGATGGTACGGAAGCTTAAACTATTTCATTTGTCCTATTTCTATACGCAGAAATTTTCCACTATTTTAAATGCTCTAATTGTTAGAAATTCTAATCTGCTAAATAGTCTTTGTCGAGTTTTTGAAACAGTAGTTTTTTCCCATCTGAAGGCACGCAGTGTGCCTGCCAGAATCTTTCCATTGCCTGCCATGTAGATTTTCGGCAGATCACAGATACAAAATCTATACAGGT
>JAQFZG010001034.1:0-24288 GCA_034695465.1 Entomobrya nicoleti | reverse complement strand
CCACCACCGCCACCATCAGGGATGTGAATTTCATTGAATGAAAGTAAATATGTGTGGTAGTGTGTGTTGGTAGTTGGTACTGCTTACATGCTGCGTCATTATATGCATGATGATGCATTCTAATGCTCAGTAAGGCGTGGGCGGACTGAGAAAAAATGTTATCATTGCACGTGGGAATTGGGAAAAAGTAAATGTATGAAAGGAAATGAAGAGAAATTGAATGAATGAGTGCCATATAATAACCAAAGTCAGCACCAAAAGAGAAAGTAACAATATAGTAATCATACTTTATTATCATAGGCCATTAATAATATCCGGTCTCTATTGACCGGCTTTGGCATCCAATCGCATTTGCTCAAGAGAAAAAAAAACTTTTTTGATTTATAATATTTTCCCCGGAATAGTCCTACTGGCTTTGTTCCTAGATAACTGAAATATGTCATCATTTCCTCCTACCTATAAAATTAACTGCTCCATTATTAAAATGACCGTAAAAACTAGAAAACGTATTGTAAAATTATCAAGCATGTTATACATACGTGAGTAGTGGATTATCCGAATGGATTATTTTAGTTACATAAAACGAACTTTATTAAATTGCCATGCATGTCGTTTTAATCCATGATAAAAAAAACTTAAGTGGTTTCGCTAAGCCCCAATAATGAGCTGTTTTATTACATAAGTCATTTATCCAAAACAAGGTAGTTGTTCATATCAAAGTCAAGTATACATACATATTATATTTCAGACTAATAAATACTTAATAATTCATTTCCTCTCTATAATAATTAATTATGGATTTTGTCGACCAATATACTTTCCAAATCATAGTAGTTTCGTTTCAATAGTAGTAGTAGCATTCATTGCTTGTCTTATGTAAAGGTGTACGGTACAGTCTGGGAGTGTACGCAGTGCATGTGGTAAAACCGCTTTTGGGTTGTGTAATGAAGCTTGTTTATCGTAATTTTTTAGCATTATAGGCATATAATGGCAACGATAATTAGAAGGTTTAGTGTAGCATTTGCAACAAAACAGTATTTTCTATGCCTTCCTCGTAAAAAAATGCTGTGTTATCGTTTGGCAGACGGGAACTTAAATAAAAATGCACGAAAAGGAAAGTTTGGGTTTAGAAGCCTTATGTGTATTATATACAAACTAAACTCTCATATTACTTTATTATTTCAATTCAGCTGTTATCGACGCAGTAATAACAGTAGTTGCACGATGGTCACCGTCATGTCACCACACACAAAATGATGCAATATGCAAGTATTGCGTTATAGCACTTGAGCAATAACAATTATTTTGAAAGTATACATGACATTCTAAAACTGCCGATCTAAACGACCAAAAATTTACATTCGCTTGAATGTGTTTATTCAACTCTTTTCCCGAAACAACCATACATAATTAACATAATAATGGCGGTACAATGATAAAAGGGAAAGTTCTGGACACACGAATACCCCATTACTGGACAGTATCATAATTTAAACATTTTGAGTGTTTACTTCGATCCTATCCGAATGTTTAAGCTTTATGCATTGTGTAGGCTAAGTGGAATTGTGCGTGGGCTACTTGCTAAATTTCTATTCCCACATTCAACCAAGTTTTATTTGGAAATAAAATATTTCGTAATTTTAGCCAATTTTCGTTATACCTTCTGAGAAGTAAAGTTAATAGATGGGGAATTTGCAGGTAGCGTGAAAGATTAGCTGGGCGTGAAGGTTGCTTTTTTGCAAGTTAAGTTGTTCTTCTGGGATTGGGGATAATTGTATGCATAAATTAATATGATAATGATGTAAAAATGTTAAGAATTTAAAAGGAAAACCTTGGGTTGTCCCACTGGGAGCAAAACATTACAATAAAAGTCATTTTCCTTTATAATAGACTCAATTCACACATGAATCTCAAGTCACCCCAACCTTATGACTTCTGCAAAAGAAAAACGTACTTTACCTTTTATTCTCCTGCAAGTTGTTCGGTGAAAGGTACAATGTTCAATGTCATGCTGAAAGTCAGTATAATCATCATCATCATCATTACAGTCGCATCATTATAACCTCAGTATCCCCCCCAGAAAATTTGTTTTTTCCTCTTGTCATCATCAACATCATCATCATCATCATCATCAGGGACAATCAGGTAATCAAATTAAAAGCACGTCGTGCTCTGCACTCTGCAAATATGCATGGTGAACCCATTACTGCCATCAATAACCCACACATTTCCCAACATTCATATCCATACTCTCACTCGTTTACCAGTATTTACCCGACAAATGCTCCATCATCATCACACAATCGCCTTGCCATCATCATAATCATTATTATCACCACTACCACATACACACACACACACAAACACATACGCAGCAGCAGCACCTTTTTATACTGTCATCACATTACCATCCCATCACATCCTTAAACGAAGCAAAACATTTTATGTGAAGCAGCAGAAGCTTTTTCATGAAAGTAGTAGATTTTAGTGGCTTCAAAACCACCATAAATATACACATACTTTTAGCCAGAGCTTATGGATTAAAATATATGTGTGTACCACCACCGAGCTAAACAAAAAGGTAAAAGCCTTTCTCAAAATTATTAGAATGCAGTGCGTCCTAACTAAATATATGTATTTTCCTGTGTAAATATTCAGATAAGTTGGATAAGTCCTTTGAAAAAAAGAGAGAAAATGTGAACAAAAATAAGCAACGGAGAAAATGTGAGAGCGATAGATAGTGAGTGAGCAAAGAGATCTATCCATCCCCAGGGACTTTTCCATTTCTAAATTGATTCTTCTCTTCTTCTGACAATAAAGGCTTATTAAAAGCGCTACCTATTAAAACTTCTACCACAGTATATATTCTGCATACATACATTTTATTCCACTCGACTTCATAGAGACTACACACACATGCTTAAATAAATGCAGAGAGTAACAGCGACGATTAACAGCAACACTCGGTCGATCTGAAAGAACGTGATCGTGATGATGATGATGATCACCAAGTTTAAACAAATTCAAAACTTAAACAAAAACGTGTGGAGGAGAAACTCTTTCTTTGTGTTAATGAAACTTGATAATGTGTGTGTGTACTATATGCACACCTACTCAGTCACTTGTGAAAAGAAAAACTAATATAATTTTACTATAAAGCTCAACAATTCCGGCACCCCACACACACTGTACCAGTTAATATAATGTATTGGTAAAAAGTTGCTGCTGCTACTGCTACTGCTACTCAAAAGTGATTATAAGAAGGGATAATGGAAGCCCCTGAAGAAGAAAAAAACAAAAAAGAGCTTTCGAAAACACGAGTATTGTGTTGAGGAGTTTTGTCAGGCTTATTTGCTTTCCCGCCACCCTCTTTCTCTTTTAGTTTTAAAGAGAGAAAGGAACAAAGTAAAAGTTTTTCATCAAGGGCCTTTTCTTTTTAACTCACTACACTACAAACTATATACAGACTTAAAGCTCAGTTTCTACTTTCAACAAAACACAAAAACACTCACTCAACATGAACATCAGGTTGCCTCTATGTACCTCTCCTACCTTTTTTTGGTCCTTTAAAATCAGCAAGTGTTCCTCTCTCCTTCTGTTCCCTCTTTTGCTGCTGATGGAATGTTAATTAGGCTTTAATTGCATATCATTACACCTTTCTCTCATGTGCTAGACACGCCATTATGAAAGTCAGTAGTAGCATTAAGTGTACCACCACTATAATAATAATATTTCACATGACAGGATAAAATTTTCTCATTTCCTTGCGCAACCTGAAATGGTACACATTATGCACTGTGAAATGTTGCAAGGGGGGATGGATATGGATACTTCTCGTTCAACATGTTATATTTTAATGATGGGAGATTACAAAGAGAGAGAAAATGCATGCAGTGGGCATTTTAAATGAGCAAACAACATATGGTCCTCCTTTCATTTTCATTTTCAAACATTATTTTTTTGGCAACGGCTGGGAAAAGGAGAATTGCTTATTTTTAGCAATGCTTTTTGGGTGCCGATGTCGGTTTACTATTGGTAGAGCCGTGTGATTTTCAAAGGATTTTATTAAATAACACTTGACATAAGTGTGCCAATCCAAATTGTATGTAGTCTGTATGATGATGATGCGATGGGCTGGTTTTGTTCTGGTTGCGTGGTAAGAACGAAAATAGTGAAGATGGCGATGAGGATGATAGAGGTATTGAATTGAATGCAAATTAAGGATCAAGAAGACTGTCTATGAAAAGGTGTGCATAGATGAGATGAGGGGAAGGATGCAAAGGAAACACTTGCCACTTTTTGGATGGTCGTACGGTTACGCGTGTGAACGGGGAAAGAGCGAGAGTGGGAGAGACAAGTCATCAGAAGAAATCGTGTGTATTTTCATGATAGCTATCATGCGGCTTTGGCAAGTGGTGCAGGCAGACGACGACGGTATATAGCATAAATGATGATGGCGGTGATAACTTAACACTAGCACGTTGCTGAAATACAGGTGACATGAATTGAGAATTTTTCATAGGAATCTGACATTCTCCGACCTGCTACAAAACTGCGCAGTCTTGATGTGCACATTAATAATGCTAAATACTTGTAAAAATATAATATGCAGGGAAATATGTATATGCTGCAAAAAAATTCTCGAGAAGAGATGTCTATGTCTGTAGCCAATTTCATGAACATAAAAAAGTATGCAACCGACAAGAATTGAGATGAAAGGAAAATGTATAGAATATAGATCTTCTTAAATTGCGTATGTATATCATGTCATAATATTTGCAATGGTCATGCTTCTTCAAGTTGATGAATGTATGTATGTGATTCCTTTGATTATATACATAGCAAGAAATTTGACACCAGAGGAGAAAGTGAGTTAGCTCTCGTTGCAAAAAGATTTATCGTGTCAATGGCTTCCCGTCTGAAAAAGTACGTTGCAAGGACGTGAGTAGGTATTATGGAGAAATTTTTTGTCTGGTTTCCCCCCAGAATTTTAATGCAAGGCTTATATGTGTGTATATGACATGAGTCGGTATGGTCCAGCCTTAAACCTGTAATAGGATCAGAAACAGGTAATATGAAAACCTATATGCAATATATATGTATAGCGATAAGAAAAAAAAGAACACTGAAATATTGCAAGTAATTTTTCACTCTTTTTAGCAAGTACAATGTATTTTTATATATAATAATATAATAATATCTCTATACATAATGTATTTAATAAGTATTACACTCAAAATGTGAGTAGTGTTTTTTGTAATACAGTTATACAATCGAATTGTAATAGTTATTAATTAGATTTGTATTGTATGTAGTACAACGAGTAAATTTTTGTTTGTAAAAACGATGGGTGTGCAATGTAGTGCGCACAATTACAACTTTACCAGCAGTAATATTTTTTTAGTAATAGTAACAGTGTGTATTTTTTTGTATTAGTACATGAATTACATTTTTTTGGAATAACTGTTAGTTTTTTTGAAGGTAATATTGTGTTGTTTGGTTTTTTTATTAGTAGGTACTTACAATAAAGTGGAATATCCACAAACCGGAAAGACCCACTCGAAAAAAAATAGTGAAATTTTTTCTTTTGAGTGGATCGGAACAATTAACACTCAGTAAAATATGTTTTGACTACACATTTTAAAATTATTTTTAAAGAGGATAACAGCGATGAAGAAGGGATTGTTGGAAATAGAGTCACAAACTAACTAACTTACACAATCAGTTTTTTAATTAATTATATAAAGAACAATGTGTGTGTTACAGAGCCGTATACTTAATTATTACACAATGTATTGCATTTTACATATAGTACAGGCCAATAAAAAGTCAAAACCAATAAGTTTATTATGTTATTCTGCTGTTAGCACCTTAAAAATACACAACGTATTACTTTCCTCCAAAGTTTGACAATAACACGCAGTCGCGCACCTTCCTTCACAATTATGTCGTCTTCGCCTTTCTTCTGTACCAAGTTGACTTTTTTACTCAAACCTATTTAATCATGAAATTTTTCAAAAATCTTAATTTTTAAGTTGAAATGTAACAGTTTAGGTATTACGTTTTCAGACAGTTGTAATATTTTTTTGTTTTTTTGATTGGATCATGTATTAACGCCATGATCAACAACAGCTTTGCATGAGAGTAACAAGATAATTTTTTTGAGAAAATGTTACAAAACAACAAGTAACATTTTTTGAGTTTACTACACATCAGATTTGTTTTACTTTTTTTATTACTTTTTTAAACATCCCAATTAGGATTTTTTCTATAATTATTTTTGATCAGATTAACGAATAGTTTTATTTTTTTTGTTTTTAGAATCGCTTTTATTAGTAATATTTTATTATACAACAATAAATTTTGTATATTTTTTATCTTCAACTCCATTCCATAGAAAATACATATTGCAAAGCCAGCTCTGCAATCTTTATTCTCTTTCTTACATGTGTAATATAGTAAGTAATAGAAATAAGTAATTTTATTAATCTTTTGACTCTCAATAAAAAGAAACTTGTTTTTTTAACTTAAGAATCATTAATATTTTTTGTAAGTGCATCATTGTCATAACCTCCTCCCTTGTTATAATTGTAACTAATTATTTTATTACATAGTACGTCATCAAAAAAATCAGGATTAGTGTACGTCAGACTCTCAATCAACCATACTTGTGTATAACGTTTACCTTACATTCTAGGAAAACTTTTTGAATTTCTTTTTGTAGAAAAAATTGAATACTGGACACAACCAATGCACACCTGTTTCATTTCGCCCCACCACTCTTTTCCCACCCACAAAGACTACTACGTATTTTCGCTACCACACCTTTCTATTATTAAATTTTGTAAGTTCATCGCCGCCGCCGCCTCCACCAGAGAGAAAGTATATAACCTTTTATTTACACACGAGTAGATATCTAATTTATTTAAAAATAGAAAGGAAACCTAATAAAAAATTTGACAACATTTGTTTTATCCCACCACCACGAACGTCCCACTAATCAGCAGAGAAAACTGACGCAAATGCAATAGTAAAATACAATTTTTTATCTTTGTAACAACATTTGAGAGAAAATTACTTTAAGAATATTGCAAAGGTTTGTATTCTTCTTCTCTTCCTCCTCTTCTCATTCTCAAATAATTTACTTTTTGAGCAGATAAAATAGTGTATTTTGCTTCTTCTTTTTTTATCTGCTCCCACTATACTCATTTACACAATTTTCATCGCAACTCACTCATACATACCAATTGAGACTCGTTTCTTTGTTTTGTTCTCATTTTCATCGCACTGAGCTATTATGAATTGTATAGCGAGCAGCAGTAGAAAGAAATGATAAAGAACAGAGAAACATGAGAGCACAATATACAAAATGGCTTTTCATCTTTATGCTTTCTGTTCATTTTCGTGTGTCTCTGATGGTTTGCAGGTTCTCATAATTTAAAAAATAAACAACTTCATTTCATTTCTACAGAACAGAAGTATTGTAATTTTTTAAAGCTAAATATTTTTGTATGTAGATAGGTAATGTTTGTATTTCTCTAGTGGGTAATGAGATTATAAAGTGTGTAGTTGAATAAAGTAATCAAATTTTCCTTTAAACTTGTGAGCAATTTTTCTGTATCTCTCCACCAAATTTCCTTTTTCGCAATAATAATCGTTTAAGCTTAATCTACCAACATGACAGGATGTAAATGTTGGGAATAAATTTCCCAAGCGATAAAGTGCCGAGAAGAAATAAAGCAGTTGTATTTTTTTGTAGCAGAGGAGTACCCAGAAGTGAAATAATGAGAGGAGAGTTAAATAAATTGAGGATAAATACACTGACAAATTTTAGGAGGTAGGTACGTACATGGGTAGTAGGGAAAAAATGAGAATCACGATGATGATCAGGAGATGGGCAAATGGGGTGAACATTTTGTTCAAGTAGACTTTTTTGTGTTCTGTAGAAAAATCTGTTGTTGGAATTAGGAATTTGTAATTCCTTGAGATTCTCTATCTTTAATGGAACATGTAAGCTTTGTGCATTAAAGCTTTTTTTGGTACAAAAATGAAGTGAATGAGAGTGAATGAAGAGAGAAATATAAGCAACAGACTTCTCAAATGAAAGGAAAAGAGAGAGAGAGAAAATTTCACGTAAGAGTACAATTGATGTCGACAAATTTTTTCTGTCGACATTTTTATCAGAAAAAAGAAGAAAACGCACTCATGAGAAAGCTGTTGTCTGCAGAGTAGAGAAATTGAAGCGAGAGCAAGAAAGAAAGCACACACATCAAATGCCACGTTTTTTCCAGAAATGACTACGTTTTGAACGTGTACAGTTTCACACATGTGGCAAAGCTATAGTATAGAAAATAGAGTAGTATTAAAGAGAGTTAAAAGCATAATCATATTGCAGAGTAGAGAGAAAATAGAAATAAGAAAGAGAGAGAAAAGATAGACTTGTAAGAAATAGAAAGAAGAGAAAAAGAGAGATTGTAGCATTAGTACAGAATTTTTTTATCAAGAGAAGAAAATCTACACAAGCAGAAGTAACGCAAGAGCAAATTCACAATCAGACAAGAAGACAAGACAGGGCCTAGTGCATGATCATCAACATCATCGTCGTCGGCACATATCAACTCAAGTAACATCATACTCACCACTACTGCCAAAAAAAACGCCAACGTTCATTCATTTCGGACGAATTGATCATGGTGGTGATGTGATGATCATGCTGGTTTTTTATACTAATATGGTAGACAAAGAAAAGACAGGAAAAGAGAAGGGCGCTCACTCACCCACGTACAATGAAAAGGTATACAAGTCGAAGAGCACTTGAGATAGAAAATAGGGATCAAGAGAGAGAGAGAAAGAGAGGGTTGAGCAGTTGTGCTTTCTGACTGCATACAAATAAATAGACAGAGAGATAAAAAAAGGGGGAAAAGACTATTTGTGTATTTATCTAAATGAATGCTCACACAACAGAAAATGAGCAGACTAAAAAAAGAAGAAGAAAATGCTTAATTTTGGCGAAGGCTATACTGCAGTCGAATCATTTTTATCTTTTTGTTCAGAATGTGAATAATAGAGTGGAAAATGGGATATTTTTGTACCACGAGACCAGACAGAGAATTACAGTTTAAGATTAATAAATAAAATTAGCAGCTTAATTTTTTTGATGCAGAGGATGAAATAGTGCACATTCTTTTTTCTTCTCTTTTTTTTTGAATGATGACGTCAATCAAAAGAGAACAGCAGCTGTATAATAAATTGTACAAGGCAACCTTTCCAAAAATACCACCGTCCTTCCCCACGTTTTCCATTCATTCTCACACAAACCGAGTAAAAACGGCCTTGACTCAACTTGGCCCTTTTATTCCTGATTGGAATCATTTATTTGTGGAATGTAGTGGAAGTGTAAAAGGGAATTGGAGTTGTTTTTTGGAATATTTCACGATTTTTGTGCATGCGGTAGTCTTGAGACATGCAAAAAATTATGGAACAAGAGGTCTCAACTCATTTGCAGCTTGGATTGGCGTGTGTGGTGTAAATAGAGGACAACAAAAAGAAAAGATATTGATTTTTTTGAAACGTTGAACGCAAAAAGGGTAGGTAAAGTGTAGACACATTCAGATAAAAATCACTGATATCTAATTAGGTTGAATGCAATTTGTCAATCAGAAGCCGGAGAAAAGTGGTGTGATAGTCGAGCAGTATTGCTCTATTACCATTATTACCCGGTTTGCAATGTTTGTGGAGGTGATGGCAAAATGTGGGTGAATTTGAAAAGCAAATTTGTAAATGTCATGTCACATCATAGTCAAGTCAGTGTAGCAAGCCACGTCACGAGATCCGATGATATTTGCTACAACAGCGATTTATTGTTTCGGTGGTGGTGTTGGTCTTATCATGCTGACGATATTAAAGTGGTTGGCAAAAGTCAAATTCTCAATTTTTTTCTGGGTTATCTCCTATCAATATAGCAAGAGATAGCTTAACAATGTATTGGATAGAAAAAGTCACACGTGATGTATCGTATCACTATCTACATGCCCTTCACATAACTGTGAGGAAGAATTTTACCATTCACTCAGGCTTTAAAATTTATTTGATAAGGAAATACCATCAATGTAAATGAGACAGCTTCAACGTTTCTTATTCAGATTTTTTCCCGAGTCATAATGGCAATGACATAACCGCAAATGAAAATGGTGTTATCTTATTTCTCAGGTAGAGGTCTAAATGCCAGAAAAAAAACCCCGAGAATGACATAATATTATTACGGTAAGCCAGAAAACAAATTTCCTCGCTATCTTCTCAACTTATACTTGGCATTTTATCAGGTTTTACTGCAACCGCCATCACTTCTCGTTTCTTTTTACTATTTTTTTCTTCGTTTTTCCAGTCAATGCAATGTCATTAGCAATCAAATAGGATATTTCATTTCTTGCCCTTTTTTTCTTCTTCTTCTATTCCCTTTTTTTCTCACCTATCTTTATCGGTACCCTTGATTTGATACTGCTTCTCTATGAATATGTATCTTCTAACCATCACGTAGACCTTTCTTGTACGTTTTTTATTTGCCCAGCACACCACATCATTTTTTCCCTTCTTCATGCATGCTTCTATGTAGTTTTCCACTGGCTCTATATGTCTATGGTTGACTGACTGCCAAAAAACGGGAGAAAAAGGCTTGAAAGAGAAAAAACGTACACGTTGGATTTCTGTTGATGTAACCCTATTATTGCTCTTTTGTATCTCTACTGTATATGTATGTATTAGAGAATGTAGGTACATGTTGCCCGTGTCTGTAGTACGTGCGTGTAAGTATCTCTCCTTGCCCCATTCACAAGACTGAAGGAAGCTGGCACATTATCATGCATTAAAGAGCCTCCTTCTCCCTTCTTCCATAATCGATTTCTCTTCATCTCTTTACACTTTTTTTCCCTTATCCCTTTCATCCATATTTTTTCCCTTACTTCTTCTTTGTTTTCTCTCACTGTCGCCACCATCCCATACAAATACATTCCAATATAGAGGATTTATGCATAAAAGAGTGAAAAGTACTTGTTCAGTCATTTTTATTAAGTAAACGAAGAAAACTGGCTGATGCTGAATGAAAAGACAAGACAGAGAAAAAGGATGAGTCTGTTCAAAAAGGCATCATCATCAACAGGGAACAATTCTTCCTTTTTCTTGAAAAGAAAACTGTTTTTTTTTCTCTTATTTTAGTATTTTAGTGTACATCCATCCGCAGCAGTATTACGTGGATTCCCTAGAAAGCGACAGAAAATGGCTAAAAACTTTAAAAGTGAATTTCTGTGAGCATCTGCTCCTTCTCTACTGATATTACTCCTCTTCATGTTTTCACACATGATGCATTCACCCTTTCTATCTTTCGCCTCAGAGTCACTCATAATATTATGTAAATATGTATCGAGTTTTTCTTCACATTTTTTTTCTCCTTCTCTCTTCACTTTAAGAGGAGTTTGTTGAGTACATCAGTACACAAAAATAGAGAGGAAAAACTCAAACAAAAAAACTTTTCTTCTTCAAGTCAAAACCTAAGTCTGCTAAGTCTTTAGAAGAAGGAGTGTGTGCTTCAGGATATTTGAGTGACTGGTTGACTTCCCCCTTTCCCTATTTATACTTGTGTTGTTCTTTTGTGCACAAATATTTCCTGAGAAGGAGAAAAACGAATAAGAGATGTATCCATTTATTTACCTTGCCTTTCAATACACGCACACAACTTTATAATAAGCTTCCACGGTATTTATGTACATGTATTCTTTTCATTTAAATTTTTTTTACAGCTTGGGTCGTCTTCTTGTGTGTACCCATTCCAATATACTTTTACGTCTTATCTTCAATTATAGAAACAAGTGTTTTTTCTTTTTACAATTGCTTTGATTCTCAGAACCAGTTAAAATAAAGTGCTGTGTGTAAAAAGAAAACGCTGAAAAAATTACCTTCCTCTCTTCTCTTTCTTTTGTACATGACAGCCTCTAAAGAAAAATGAATAAAGACCAAAACGATCTGTTCAGTTTTTTCTTTCTTTCTTTCAAGACGGTTGTTTTCCCCTTTTCTTATTTTGTATAAATATTTTCTCGTAGTGAGAAACACAGATCTCCAAAGAAAATGAAAAATTAAAGGAGTTTTCTCTCTCTTATAAATACCGTATGACTCTATAATCTCGTTTTTTCTCTTTCTTCATACAAAATAACATGATATGATTGATGTTCAAAATAAAAAAATAAAGAACTCACTTTTACTCATCCTCATCTTCAAAAAGAGATAAGCTGATTTTACACAATTTGTTTGTGTGCGAGAGAGGGAGGGAGTGTGCAGGTTACGTGTGAGTTGTATAATCCAAACTTATGGCGCAGCAAACTAATATTTTCACATTACATTTCATCATGTCAACTTGCATTCGCAGAAAATACTAGCACCACTGCAAAAAATAACAAATGGATGTGTATTTTTGCTTGTGTATGTGTGTGTGGCGTGTGTGGTAGTATTCCATTGCATATCTTCTTCATCTTCAAAGAAGAAAAAAAATCTGCTTATTTCTCCTGATTCTATTTTGTTACCAGTATCGCAACTACCGCTTCAGCTGCTACACACCAAAAACACAACAAACAACTGGTGCTATTTTGCTGCTGCTGTTGATGATGACACACATTTTCTTAAATGTAAAATGTATGGAAATGTAATGTGCCCTTTTCTGCCTCGCTACATTTATATCTCCTTTCATTTTCCCAAGAAAGAAAACTCTCATGTTTTTTTTCTTCTTCTATCCATGTGCTTTATGTATGATGGCATAGTATAACACATAAGTTCACTTGTTATTTTCCTTCAGGTTCGGGGTTCGTAGGTAGTACATATTTTTTAGCTGGATTTATGTAAGTGGTTTGGTTTGGTACAGTGTACTGGTATGCTACACACATGTTTGTTTGCATCTTGCATCATTCCTCTCGTTTTTTTTCTGGGGATAAAAGCGTAAAACCTACGAGTGGGTTTTTATATACAAAAAAATATAAACTAAGTACTTGTACTCCCGCTATATACTCCGCCGCCGCTTTTTCAAGAAGAGTAAGTAGAAGCCATTTGCTGCTGCTGTGTTTAATGTGGAAAAAGAGAAAACCGGTTGGTTGGTAAAGTTGGTACACACACACAAGTTCCTATATTTTTTTATCTGCTGAAAGCTCACATTTTCTCAATCTAATGTAAAAATACTTACTTGCACTCTTTCTCTCCCTCTCTCAAACACAAACTTACTCAACCAGTATTACTTTTCTTCTTTTTTAGCTTAGGAGCAGCTACAGAAGCAGCAGTGCCAAAAGAAAGAAATAAGTAAGTTAAGTTAAATATTTGTGAGGAGAGCTGATAGGAGAGAAAAGAGAAAAAGGAGGTGTTTGCATAATGTGTTTCTTTCTATCCAGCTTTTTATTTCTTCCTTTTTTCTTCTACTTTTGTGATGGGATATGTGAGAGAGTTAGGTAAAAAATAATACAAATGCACATATGTGCACACATATATATTTATATACGTTACTGCACAAGACCGCTGATGTTTTTTTTGCCTTGATCCGAGAAGAGTACATAATTTTTAACCTCAAGCTTTATATATCTCTTTACTTTACATCAAATAAGTTCAAGAAACACAACAAATTCCAAAAATATATACACAGCCATAATTTTTACTTTTACTCTTGTTTATCAGTTGGCTCCTTTTTTGTGCGACATTATATACGCGAAAAAAACGAGAGATGGTATTTGCTGCTTTATATTTATGCTCAATGAGTTTTCTCTCAAGAAAAGAGAAAATGATGGAAAAAGGTCAGGACAGGGTGAAAATTTAAGTGATGATGATAAGATGAAGATGAACAAAATACAAATGTACAACTGTGTATTTATGTTGGGCTTACTATTATGCAAAACAGGGTGAATAAACAGAGTACAAAGTAATTTAAATAAAAAGGGTTCATATAAAAACAAGTAAATAAAATTGGTTGGGTTTTCTGCAAGAAGGAATTTAATGTAATTTTCATCTCTTTCTCTGTACTCCTCCTGCTACATTATTATTTCTCTGGCTTATTTCTTTACATTCTCGAAAATAAATTATCGTGTAGCAATAAACGCTGAAATAAATGGAGTGTGTGGTTGTGTAATTTTAAAGTTATTATCATCATAATATATACATAACATGCATATATACGTATTTTTTTGCAATTGTAAATTATATACTTACTTTATTTTTTTCGTAACTTTATTATACATACTTAGGTATTTAAGTTTTTTTTATTTTACTTGACAGCACATGCGTAACAATATATAACCGGCACTCTTTCAAAATGACTCTTTCGTCATTTCATTTTTTTCGTCTTCAATAAAATTTTGAGTTCATCGCTTTTCATTTTCATTCCCAAAACAAAATTCCGCTACGCCATCGTCATCAATTTTAAAACAAACATACCACCGCTTTTCTCTATTCTATTCGGCCTGCCTTTTTTATTGCTTTCTTTCGCTTTCTTTTCAACAGTGTACCAACAGTATAATGTAACTTTTTAAAAAAATGCGTTGTCTGTATGTATATTCATCATAAACAAAGAAACCAACAACCAATCACTGATGTTAGGTTTTTCTTCATTTTATAGAACTTTTTCCCGGAAGCGCTTTTGTTTTCATTCTCAAAAATGTGTATGTAGTTTTTAAGTACATATTTTTCATAACATGTAAAATCCTTGAAAAATAAAAGAGTGTGCATTTTTTTGTTCTCATTTTCAGGAAAAAAAACTAAGGCCTATTCATGAATATTTATTGAGGAATGAATATATTTTAGGTTTTAATTAACTACCTATCTTGTTTTTTAAAAAGTCTGATGTTTGCTTTCATCTTCCGCAGCGCAAAATACGTAGTAACAATTTTTTTGCTTATCTAATAAATTGCAACATGTACGTAACGTATGTATTCATATATTATCAGCAAAAAACCGCAATCTTTTAATAGATCAAAAAAGAAATAGATTATTTATAGAAGACTGTAATTTAATTAGTCAGTTTTTTTTACAACGTTTTAAATCGAATACATGGTTTTTTCGATACACGGTCGGTTTTCGTTACTATTTTGTTGTTTTTTTGACAAATGTTTGCTATTCCTGTTTTATAGCACTTGTATGAATATATAGCGCAATAATAAGTAGTACTTTTACCGTGCATAATTATCTAGTAAAATTGTTTTTTTTGTCTTATTATTATATGTAGATGCAGTATGAAAAACCTACAAACTATATCCCTACTTTATTTGAATATCTAAATTCTAAAAATCTACAAAGTATACACGATTTTGTTACGACGAAGACGATGTAACGAGTTATTAACGAGTTTTCATTATTCTTACTTATACCACCACCGCACATTTTTCAGTAAAGTATAGTTTTTTCTTCTTAAAATTTAACAACTCTTAACTATAAATTTGACGGGTACATTTTTACAGAGAAATACAAAACTTATTATTTTTTACCTTCATTTTCTTTTTACCACCGCGAATTTAAATGCAACGTAATAATATTCTTTTGGGACAGAGTTTTTTATACTAACTTTCTTACATTTTCTTGGGAATGTCTTCATCTTCTTCATCGCCTCTGCTCTATTTTTCTCTGGCGAAGGTTTAGATGACAACCTTGTACTACAGTGTGACAATCATTGGAACTTGATCCTCCCGTCGCTTTCTTCTCTGATGATATTGTTTTACAATGACAGCGCTTAGAATATTTCGGCCAAGGTGAGTTCAGCATTTCTGGTTATGGGGAAAATGAGCAGGTTTTCCAGCGGTTCCGCTTTCTCTTATCCACAAAAAGTAAAAGTATGGTATGGTGAGCAGTGTGCATATTTCATGGGAACTTATGTACATCAATACTGTTTTAGATGAAGGGGAAGTGTTATTTTTTCAAGGCGAAACTGAAAACGTTTTTGGGAAAGATTTCGTTGACACAAAAGGGGTTCCATATCAATTTATATCTCTTTTTCTATGTAAATCGCTTGAAGGTGTATCTTCTTGTGTATATTATTGCTGTTGTTATTTCAATTTCGATACGTCAGTCATCCAGCATAGTAAACATTCAAAGAGTACAACACTTTATATTACTGCTGATGATAAGGAAGCGAGAGAGAGAGAAAGGTACATTGTAGTGTACGTACAGCAGTTTAGCCGAAAGTTTGCGTACGACGGAATTTTCATGTATAGCTTGTCATCATGTCATGTCTTATTTGCGCACAACAAAGTGAAAACAGAAAATTGATATAGAGTCGGCAAAGAGTCAAGCGAGATGACTGACTATATGGGACAAAAAAGGGCAGTCAAGAGACAAGTCAGTGCAGCAGCAAAATTGCAGTGCAGTATGAGTTCCGGGAAGAAGGTTAAAATATTTTATGACGAAAAAGCAGGACGACGACGATGATGAATCAACTTGGCGTAGAACAATAATAGTAATGATGATGAATGTCAGTCGGCCATGAGGAAGATGATGATCACTCACTATCTTGAAGAGAGGAGGAGATGATGATAATCATCATAATCATTTTCATCATGAGTTTTTTGACTTGACATGCTCACATTTTTTGTTCTTCTGATGAGACGAGAAAAAGGCAGTAGTTTATTTATGGAAAGGCGGCGGCAGCAACAGCAAAGAAAAAAACATTAACAGAAGAGGGCATTCAGTACACTTTATTTTAGAGTTTTGTGAGTGTATGTATGCTGGTCATGTAGTTCTTTTTCTTTAGACTTTCTCTCCCCTTCTCTTTTTAGCTTTGTGTGCTCTCTTTGGCTCTGCTGCTGTCTCATTCGTTGTCGAAAATCTCTCTCTGGGGCTTTTTTATATTCTGACTTGGTTGAAGACAGAGAGAAAACAGAGAAAAAGGGAGGGATAGGGTTTGGAAACACGGTCTGCATTTTTATGATTTGCGTAAAAATTTCCAGTTATTTTAAAGGTACAATAATCATAATGGTTTATGCATTGCATATATCATCTCTTGATACAAATTCATATAGTTTTCAGTTCTCTCCGAAGTGTTTTTTTTGTATTTTTAGAATTATTATTTTATTATTATTATTCAAGTAGCACATACGATGACGAAATAAAAACAGAAAAAACAAAATAAGCATCTTATTATATTCTTCTTCTTCTGTTCCTTAATTTTTTTTGCTGACTTTTCAGTTTGGTTTTTTTGTTTTGTTATTATTTTTGCTGAATTTTAAATTGCTTCCCACTTTCCCGAATAAAAATGTTTCACTGCGTTTTTTTTCTGAGCCGTTTTTTTTTGTCTTATGATTTACACTATACATTATATTTATTGTTGCTGTTGCATTTTCACTTTGGTTGTAAGTGGTGGTGGTGGTAGTTTATGATGGTTTTGCATTATTATTTTTTTCTTTTTGCGTTGTTGTAGCAGTTTTGTCCTGTGAGTTTGGTTGGTGTTGTTATTCCCTTACAAATGATTGCATATTTTATTAAGGATGCAGGACATGTTTTTGTATTATATATTTTTCGCTATCTTTCCAGGGAAAACTGAAAATTTTAATAAATAAGTCTTCTTATGTGACGCTTTGCTGTTTGCTTTGTTATTGTTGTTGTTGTTTTTTGTTTTGTTACTGTTGCTCTACTTATTCCTGTTTTACATACATGTTCATTTCCTGGCTTTGCGTTTGTTTTTTTCTCATTCATCCTCATCTTCATCATAATAAGACTAACAATATGTATATTGTTTGCTTCTTGATCTTTTCTGCATATACTTTTCCTTGTTGTTATTCCGCAGAAGAAGGAGAGATGAGAATGATGATAGTAAATGTAGGCAGAGGCAGGGTTCTTACAGCTACAGTCCCGGCATGTCGATAGCCTCTTTCACGTAAACGATAATGACCCACAAGAAGTAGAGCAAAAGGATAAAGTCCACAGCACAATAGCAAAGGAATATCTTGATCGTCATGCTTCGAAATAGCGCGTCATTCTTTTGTGATACTGCCAGTACGACGGATGTCACGATGATGACCAGTGCATAGGTTACGAAAACCCAGATTTTTGCAGCTATCTTGCTCTCCTAAAAAACAAATAGAGGAAGAAAAAAAAGAGAGAAAGTTATTATTAGAGAGTTTTTATTATTATTATATTATGTCATCATACATATTACTTTACTACTACATATGTATAAACATGTAATTTAATTTATTATAAATGTGACCTATGTCATTTTTTATTGGATTAGGTATGATTTTGATGGTGGATCTCTTATAGCTGTTTGGAGTACTGATTCTGATTGCACGACGAGTTCCAGAGTGCACACATGTTTTACGACTGCATGTTATGCCTTTTGTATGTGTGGTGTGTATGTTAGATTTGTACGATAGACCTGTCTTGTGTCAAGAAATAAATGACAGTGCAACTTTTTGTCTTTTGGGGTTACACTCTGACTCTATGCGATACATGACCAAACCAAAAAGAAAAGTGGAACACGAAAATCTCGTCTAAGTTGCAAAAGATCTCTCTCTTTTGCTATTTATGTAATAATACCGTGTGTCATCCCATTTTGCGACAAAATGTTTCTTGATATGAATATGAAATAGATAGAGAGTATAATAGAAGTGGGAGTAGTGGATAGTTTATCATCCAATTCAACTGAAAGGAGAGTCAGTTGAAGCCCCAGATCAGGATAAAAAGAAGGCTATACTCATGACATCCAAATCATTTATTTTGTAACTGCCATTTTAACAACTTTGTTAACTTTTTTTTATGATTTATGTAAAAGCTACTCACTCAGCTTAAAGCTCTTTTGTTTCAAAAATAAAAAAGTTGACCTAATCTGGAAAAAATGTGTGTTGTGCAACCAGTGCATTTTCATAGTATTATTACCGAGTCACAAATCAGGACAAAACAAAACTAATGTGATTATATAAAAAATCAGAGAGATAAAAGTCAGCATAGGTATATATTTCATGTTACCCCATTTTGAAAATGAGTGAAGGATATTTCCAAGCATTGGAAACTGCAGTGCCAATTATTTACAAAGAGATATATTTTTGTTGAGCGTCCTTGTATTGTCGGCGTCACGTCAGGCAGACGTAATAAATGCCGCTCAGTAGACTGGATTGGGATTGGGAAAGAAGAACAAACGAAATTTAAGCTGGTCTCTCTAAAACACTGATCGTCTAGGCGCTGGAAATGTGAAGCTTATCATATTCCATGTTACGCACTACTGGGTCTTCTCCAGCGACCGGTCGAGAATCGACTAGAATTCCGCTTCAAGTACAACAAAATAACTTCCACGTGTATGTAGTTTATTATACGTTTTGTGTAGCTTTGCTTTTAGGACTGCATTAAATATGTAACATTATCATAATACGAAAAGGAGAGAAAGAGAGAGAGGAAATCAGTATTCGTGGAAATTTTCGCATGTAACCGATCTACTTCCGCTTGAGTTCCCTAAACCTCATCATTACCATCATCATTTCTCATCCTCTGCATTCCCAATACACCAATTCTCTTATGAATATCATCATCATTTTGATGTAAATACAGAGAGAGGCAATATGAAAATACACGTTTATAAAAGAGAGAGAGACGATGGGACTCAACTCGTCACTCACCATCCAAAATACAAAGAGACATTCTTTTCTATTACATTTAGCAAATTATAACAAGTTAAGCCCTAATTGTGAAGTCATTTTGAATTACAATTTAGTTTCTCCTTCTGCGTGTGTGCCTCGTACGAACGAGTTTATTAAATGTACACCAGTCCCGTTTTGAAAGCAAGCTGTGTCAAATGCGAGAGTCAGAGAGGAAGAGAAACCGCAACATTTGAGGTGTTATCGAAATCCACTCCATGGAACACTGATGCAATTTCGGTGGAATAAAGGGTAAAGCAAGATAGGTATACGAATAGAAGCTAGTTTGCTATTTTTAACAATTGTGGTATTTTGTAATGATGAGAACGCAAAGAGGTAAAAATATTTAAAATCCCTTTTCATCTAATTTTCTACAGAAACACAAAGCTCCACACACAAAACACACAGAATTGTTCGGTTTTTCATAAATAATATTACCAACTAGACAAAAAAATATCTACGCAGAATACCGGTTTTTTGGTATTTTAGTTAAAATTCTGGTAAAGTATATCACTTTGCACAATGACATGATATTATGTAGTGCGGAAAAGTGAAAGAGTTTACTTTTACATTTTATATCGCTGCCGCTGTATCAGGTTGGCTGTAAAGTAATCTCGTTTTCGTTTCATGTGCCCATTCATTCGATATTATATGGTATGGTGTGTAGGCCTAGGCCCCACTGATAAAAAATTTAATGAGGAAGTTGGCTTTCTCCCTTTCTCTCCCTCTCTCTCTTACATTCAACAATGCTACTATTTTCACCACTTTTATTTCTCCAGTTGAGTAGGTGGGCTTTACTTTGTAGTATTATTAGCATTAGTACATAACGTATACGAAAATGCACAAAGGTTTGGAATGAGAATCAGAATTGCATTTTATTTGCCTGCCTCTCATGTACAAAGTTGCGTTTATGTTTGTATTTTTGTTCCGAGGTTCGCAGGTTCATGGGTTCACATTCCTCCGCACACAAACACCCTATTTTCCACCAAAAAATAAAACCACATCAGCTACCACCACTACCGCTTTTTTCCCAACAACCGGGGAAAAAACTAACGATCCAACGGTCATATTTACTGGATAGAGGGAGAAACCCAAAAAAATAACGCTATAAAAGATATGTATTTCAACAGTAAATATTTGATGTTAAATTCCACAATATTCCTGGAACCACTCACGTTAGTAAAAAGTACACAACCCGCGTGTGCACACAAACACATACACGAGTTTTGTCGCTGAGTACAATGCAAATATACCTTTTTAATGTTTCTGGATAATACTTTTTATCTCACACATATATCATAATGTATGCATATAATAACCCAAAAAATTACAAGTACACATGGACAAAAAAACGACTAAATCACATTTGATATCTCATTACAAACCAAGTTTATTACCAACACACATATATTTAACTACGACAAAAAAAAATTCTTCTACACGATACCTACTTTTTTCCTTCAAATAATTTTGGCTTTGAACTACATGCATGAATAATATAAAAAAAACTTATGCGAGCAGCTTGCGTTGCGTGCTTTTCCGAAAATATGTAAAGTAGAAATCCCCCGTGCGCCTTTCATGTTCGTAAGTAAAGTAGTTTCGTAAAACTTTTTGGCTTTATTTCAAGGAAAAAAGTTTTTTACGAAAAAAATGAGTAAAAAATTATAAATTAAGGAGTATAAATGAAGGTATCAAACTGTTGTGACTTTTTGTACTTGAGGAAAATTAAAATACAGTTGATACAGGCAATTTTCGCAAGTTACCCCGAAACCAGGTTAATGAGGTTTTTCTACTTGTTTGCATATTTTCTAACAGAACACACACGCGTTTTCACGAATTCTCGGAACTGCTGGTGTGTGTGAAAATTTGAAGAACGAAAGTTTTAGCCCCAAGCCACAAAGCAAACACGTACATTTAACGACAAATCTCGCAATTTCAATCTTTATCGGCAAAAAGGGAGAGTAAATGTTAATTGTATGCAAAAGCGGGGTTGCTTGCTGTAACTGTAACCAAACGCTTTCGACAAAACCTGATCATTAAAAGCGTACACACTTAAACATTTGGCATGTTCACCAATCTTATATCTTGTGAAATGTCCAACGTTTTATCAATACACACGTCAAAAAAGAACTATATGTTAATTAGCTAAATATATGAATTTATCGCATTGAACATGAAAAGAAAATTTCATACATCAAACCAAACAAGAGTAAAACATCGACACGTGCCTGTTATCCGTGCTCACATACCTAAGTTGGTCAATTTTTTTTGCAGGGTGTAAAATAAAACGGTCAACATCGCTATTGTGCTGGTGGAACAAGAGTGTGTGATTGTGATTACCGTGTTCGGTGATGGTGGTGGTGGCTGGTGTGTGACGTGTATGTAGTTATGATTGTTTGGATTTGAGTTTAAGTAAAAAGGAAAATATAATAAAAGTGAATTTAATTTGGCACATTGTTCCTTTCTCCTATAAAACATGTTCAAATATCTGTCTGTACATTATAAGACCTAATCCATTTCCATACAAAAAAAATCTGATATGATCATGTAATCTGAGGGTGTGGAACAATGATTATATCAGTTATATCACGCCATGCATGTCAGTCATTCCTCAAAATTACCATTTGACATGTTCCCTCTTTCTCCACCAACTCTGTATATTATCATGAGAGAAAGCCACATTTTTTTTTACTTTCAGCATTCCTCAAATTCCAAGCCTTCAAAAAAACAAAAACATTTTTTCGCCTTTCTCTACCTTCTTGTTTTTTTCCCAGGTCGATGTGGATTCGATCGGGTCGTGGAGACACAAACAAAAAAACAACAGAGGTCATAAAAAGCACATGGTACAAGACATGTATTTAAAGATACTAAGATAAATATGACGAGTCACTCGTTCTCCAACTCAGAAAAAAAAACTGAAACTGAAAAAAAATAATACAAAAAGGGCAACCCAGCTTTTAATAAAAATAATAATTGTGTGCCATGAAATGGTTGAACTGCCTGTAAAAATCTATCATTTTATCTTGCACATTTATTTTATTTACTACACTCCTCGCCCACCAGTTTCGCTCGTTCGTGACTAGCTCCAAGTTTTTCTTTCTCTCACTATATGTTATGCTGCTGTGTTGTGTGTATAGCGGAAAATGAAATGAATGATAGCAATAAAAATACTTTTAAAGGAAACAAACACTCTTAAAGAACAAGTTTCAGTACAGGATTTTTTTTCTAGGTTCACCAGAGTACAAAAAACTCGGGTTGATTTTTTAAAAACTTTCTTTCGTCTTCTTGTTCTCTCTCTCTTTCTACCTATTCATTTCCCCAGTCACTAATAATAATCTTGATTGTGTGTATGTATTTTGTATGTTTGTGTGTGGGAGAGAAAGGTAATAAGCGTGTATAGCTTATATATACCTCTCAATCTTCTTCTTCTTCATGTAGGTATGCATGACTTGGTTGAAAAAGTGAGTATATTTTACACACACAAAAAATTCAACATTCAACATAGCAGCCTGTGTATTGTACAGTGAGTACAGTCACATGTCTAGTCGCAGTCTTTCACCGTTCGTCTTTCGCATTCATTTTTTATTTCTCTTTGCTTCTCAACTCGTTCAGCCAACCAAGCCAGTCCAGTCCAGTTCAGCGAAGAGCTCCTTTTTTTCGCATGCCACTCTCTCAACGCTTTCGTTTTTTTCCAAGTCAGTCGCAGGGAAAGTGATTTTCTATGTCAGGCCTTGTCCATTTCATTTTCGTTTCTTATTCTTTAATCCACTTTAGCCAACTTGATTAAACGCCGTCATGCATGAAAAGGTAAGGAAAAATGAGTATGACTTTCTCTCTCTCTCTCTGAATAACGAAGAAAAATAATAATACCGTTTTGTGTTTTGGATACACACACAAAAGAGAACAAAAGAGAGAGTTGGTTAAAGAAAGAGTATAAAACGCAACCTTAACGAACTTCTCGTCACTCGTTACGTGATACGTGACACACATACATTCTTTTCACAATACACACACTACACACAATGTGTTCAAGTTCTATTCTAGATATCATTATGCTTTTCTTACATGCCCAAAAAAACTACTTTATTTGAATAAAATATGCGATTATACTCGTAATATCCATTCCAAAAATACTTTGTTTAGGAATCTAAGATGATGATGATGACTTTGGTTACTGAGAATTAGAAAAGGGGAATGCACACACGATTGTATTATTAAGTGCTTCTTCAAAGTGTGTGTATTTTTATGGATATGCAACTTACTTACGTAATATTTCAAGGGAAAGTGTTATGCCATGCCATGCCAGTAAAAAAAAGAGTTTCGCAAGGAGACGCTGACGTTGGTGTTTGCTGCGTTGTGTAAGCGTTTCTACATGACAAAGGGAGATAATATTATAGTACGTTACGTAATGTACGTATACACAACACTTCACTTGAATGGCGAGGCGAGGAGTCGTTAAATATCTGCCGAGCGACGGCGGTGGTGGTAAACTGACTGACTTTGATATTATTCTAGTTAAAATATTTACAACTCATCATTTATCATAATGTGCATTTTCTTTAGGTGACAATGACAAGTCAAAAGATCTAACACAACGGTGTGAATTTAATTTAGCAAATTGATTTCCCAACCTATCCTAACTATTTATTTGATG
>JAQFZG010001033.1:0-24304 GCA_034695465.1 Entomobrya nicoleti | reverse complement strand
ACTACAAGCGTCGTATGCATCTAATAATTCGCTTCAATTCGGTAGTTAAGTTTCAGAGTTTTTACACTCTTCTAGTTATAATTGTAACCTTTGACTCGATGGACCCAAAAAGTGTCAATATGACGGCAAATGCCAAAAAAAGAATTGCAGAAAAGTTCATCTTAAAACGCGCACTTATAGAAATTTTAGATTTCAAAGGAAAATTATTTTAGTAAAACCCTGTGATACCACAATTGGAAAAGTGTTGAATGTCACAACTTTAACCTAAGGTTTTTGGAGTAAAAAACTAAAAGAAAAAATATGACTAGACGCAATTAATAACCAAACAATCAAATAACAATAAAGCACAGGATACTGAACATTGATAACAATGGGTATTACAAGAGAGCATAGGTTTTGGGATACATTAAACGCAGGCATTTACTTACATGTCTCCATTGACGTCATCTCGGCAATTATTAACAGATTAGAACTAAAGCAACATAAATTTTAGTATAGAATAAGCATATATGTATGACATATTTAAATGCATGGTTTATTAAGACGCATCCTCAAGTAATAGTGTTATATTGTATATGTGGTCGTCATTGTAATGCCAAATGCAATAAGCGATTTTACAAATTCTCTAGAAGAACAAGAATGGCCAAATCGATTTTGGAACTTGTATTGCTGGTTTACATTTTATATGTAATGTATACTTTGACACAATAACTTGAAACAACAAGACCAAGATTGGATCTCCATTGAATGCCCGCTAAAGTTACTTTTTATGAATGCAGCGCGAGTGAGTTCAAATGTCTTTGTTTTTTTAGCTAACAGGCCAGATATAAATTTTATAGTGTCAGTAGATGATGTAACCAAGATTAGAGAAAGATTTATGACTTTTTTTTATGAAAGTTGAGAAAATTGTAAATGCTTTTAACCCGGCTTTGTAAATTTAGTATTACATTTCCATTTTAACGTTGTCTAGCAATAAATCATAAAGATGCATATATTAATTAATTCATACGTTGTCTATATATTTTAATTTGCGAGGAACTATTGAAGTCCATTAAACTATTACTAAGTTTGTGTTGTGTGAAAATAAAATGTATTTTTAGCTATGTTAATACTTTTAACTTTTAATACATTTATTGTACACAATTTAGAATATTTACAAAATTTTGCCATAGCTAACATGCATGAAATTTTAGAGTGTGATAGTGAAATTATGCATTGGTCTTAAGTTACAATTAAACATATTATACAAGTAAACCTTATTACGAATTTAATAAAGTTGATAGTAAAACTGTGATGATTTTTTATTTTTAGTTTAGTAAGCTAGTGGTTATTCCGATGTTATATCTTTGACCGTGAGTTTGTGAGTTTTAATATTACAGACCCTACTGCAATGTAGCCACTTCCAAATGCTACTTACAAAACCCGAAAACCATTTTACTGCAGTTTTCGCAAAAAGCTTCCTCTGCTCAACACAGAAAATACAAATCGCTACAAACAAACCACCCCAAAGTACCACAAATATGACCAAGATATTGCCATTCATGCTTGGGTTTTGTGGTCGTAAAACTCTTGTTTCTTCATGTGTTTTGACTACTACTTCACTAAATATATTAACCACCCATTCAAACAATCCAGAATCGCGAACTGTTTGAATTCTCCTTAGTAAATGTGGACCAATGTTTACCGTTATTCGAAACGCGGTAATTTTTTCAAAAAACTTTTCCTTTGCAATATAAACCCTATTTGAATTGTTACTATGCTTCTGCACATGACTTAGTACATTTCCAAACATGTTTTCCCGCAAAACTAACGCTGACCTGTTGCAGTTTGAAATTTCATCAAAAAGAATCTGATCTTCTGATAGACGATACTGCTCTTTCACTATTTTGTTATATGTCATAAACATATATGTGTTGTCGAATATTAGTTTTTGGTATTCCAAATACGTGTTCCGAATTATACTTACAAACGCAGTGGAAAGCTTGTAGTGAATGTTTGCCTTTTCATAAAGCAAATAATCACTAGAGTTATCTCTAACTTGAGTATATCGAAATAGGCTGGATGAAAAGGCGACCCCTTGAGCTCTGTTTAAAAGAAACTTATTTCCATATCTCTTGTGAGGATTCAGCTTCAGAGGCATTTTAACATAGTCGAGGCTTACACTAATCACTCCTGCTCTATTGTAAAATGAAAAGTTGTCTCTTAGAAGCTCATCAAGCCTTTCGTATCCCAATGGTAATCTGGGATACACCATTCGGTATACATTTTCGCTCTTATAACAGTTTCTTATTACAAGCGTTCCCAAACTTAGCACGCAAAATATTAGTCGGCCTAGAAATTTTCGAAAATATGAATTTGGGAATGGGTCACCCTGCTCCAAAAGTAGTTTAAGGGGATATAAACCTTTAATAGTTGTTGATACGTGGGACAAGTTACTTGTGAACCCAAGTAGAAAAGCCACAGTTACAATAATTGCAATCCAAACTGGTCTACTAAAAACGTTGACTAGCTCTTGAAATGGTAATTTTGATGTACCTTGAATTCCACAACTGATGATCCCGTATGTATTGAGCCTATCTGGAATGGCAATGGGTAACCCATATATGCTTAACGTCTCTTCTATAAGCCTGTCTATTCTTAGCGAAGCAAAATAATGTTTGAACTGATGACTATTTCCATTTGTGCAGCTACTGCGAAGCTGTTCATCAATCATAGTGTAGTTTTTGAGGAGAGTTTTCCAAATGTTGGCTGTACCTTTTGTGGCACGCATATCAATCGAGTTATTTTCAAAAACATTTTTTGATAATAGCCAGGTTGAATCGCTTGACATAGAGCATTTCAAAAGCTCATTTTGAAACAAAGATTTGTCTTCTGAAGCAGGCAAAATGTATCCTAGTGCCACAATATCAGAGGCCTTAGGAATCCCGAACATGTATCCCAGTTCTGGTAGCATTGATACAAAGTCTTTATTGACAACAACTGTTTTTGTGTCGTCATAAATCGGCATTATTTGTAAGCAAGATAGGCAGTATATTTTAGTTCTCTGTAGGAAAATATTTTCAGTGAGTGTGGTGTGATGATATTTTGGTACAAACAATAGCAGTAATTTGTTTTTCGTGTCTTTTTCCAAATGTATCTGATGTTTCAAATATGTGTACATAGGATTATATTTAGGTTTTGTGGGCTCACTGCTAATTATGATATACCAAAGAGGCATTGACGACGTTAGCAGCCCAAATCCTTGTATTCTTCGCTTGAAATATGTTTTTGTATGAAAAATATCGTCAAAGAATTCATCATCCGATGTAACTAATTCGAAATAAGTTTCATGAAAAATTGGAGCTGATATTTGAATTGTGCATATCCAAGGCTTTCCATAAAAAGGGAATGTGGGGTCTAATTTGCTGATGTAATAAAATGGACGCTTTTTTGCTTTCTTCTTTTTGACATAGAGAAATCTGGACTGATTTGTTTTTATTGGAGATCGGGATGGTAGCCGTGAAATCAGTGGAATGTCAATATTTAATGGGTTTACGTTTTTGTAATTGTCCATCACCAGCAGGCAGTTATAATTCTTAAAAGATTCCATATATGGTTCTAGGTTTGCAATTGACGAACTTAAACCATATTTAATACTTCTTGAAGAATATGCATTAGTTATTATATTGGAACTTCCAGTTAGCACCAGAAATACAAATTTGGTAAATAAACCCATTTTAAGTATCTCAAAAAAAAATTCTACACAATTTTGAAGAGGTGTGCTGATTTTCCAATGGAAACTACTTTGAACTTTAGGTCGACTATCGGTCAAGCGAAGTCAGTTTTTTAAATTGGAAAGCCATATTTTTAAAATTTGAGTTTGTATTGCCCAAGCAAGCCCTCGCTTGTTGCAGCAGCAGACTGTTGGTTAGTTACGTTGGATTATTCTGACAAAGCCAAAGTTAACTTATTTGCTTGAATATTCGATAAAGCGTACTGACGATTGTTCCTGTAAAAAAACAATTAAAACCTTTGCTGATATAAGCAATTTGTTGAAACATGCAATGTTGTTATGTCAAATGAGCAGACTGTTGTGTAAAGCCCCTTATGTATACATGTCTGCACAATTATGTACTGTGGAGTTAGCAGGCATGTTAATGTTTTTCAAAAAGTGGGCTCTATGTCATGTGGGCAATTTCCTCACTCCGGTGTTGTTGGCAACTTGCATAATCGTCTCTAACAGGATGTAGTACTTCATCATGTTAGAATAATGTATTGGAAATATATAGCTTTTAACATCTCAATATACTAGTCGCAGATACGTATGTATGCATCTATACCAGTAGAACGTCATCGAACATTCGTGAACCATACTCAAACGAACAGTATGTAAGCAAATATGTATACGTAAGAAACGAATTCGAAACTATAATATTGTTTTGTCTGCATGTATCTCATTATGTTGGTTATCAGGATGTGATTAAACAATCCTAATTGTTGCTTACGTATAATCAATCTCGCTGATGGTATCAAACCTAACACGCTACACTAACTGGCACCATCCTTTTTACCCAATCCCGGAAAATTTGAAAAGATTAATTGTTTTATCGGATGATTTCAACGTGCTGATCTTCAATCGCTCAAAATCTGCTTAAGGCGTTACTTCGTTACAACTCAATCCATTTTTATTTATTGACAGGCTTATGTTAAGGAAAAGGGTGAGTTTTTTGCAATTCATCTTTTAACCAGTACATATTTTGGGAGTGTAAATGTTTGTCGATTTGTATGCTAATATTTCAACGATTTGAAATTCAGCAACTTTTTTTCTCGATTAAATGACCTAGATAAGCTTTCAATCTCAGATAATTCCTCTTACCGTTCATGACAACAACTTACATATCATTTAATAAATGAAATGAAAAACATGTCTAGAGCTATCACTTCTTAGTCACAGTGTTTTACTCAATAAAATAAAAATTTCAAGAATACATATTCTAACTTTATTCCAAGAACAATTAGAAGAAAACCAGTAGATATGAATTTATTAGTGGCCAATTACTTACAGGACAATTTTGAATAAAATCACTTTCCCAAATGGAAATTGATTAGGACATGTTTAAGAAAACGAAATGAGAGTCGAAGGGAAAGAAATATATATTGCGGATGCATTCCAAGTTTGATAAACCAAAGCGACATTTTTCTTTCTGTTATGTAGCTACATATATTTAACAGGCACCGTCCTTCTCTTTCTCCACCCCTATAAAATAGACATTTATTGCTTTAATGGAAAATTTAACTTTAAATTATTAAAGGTTTTAAGTCACTCAAAATTTGCATACCGTTGCAAACGAGTTGACATTCGTTATCATATGTTTTGCCATCCTTGCCACATACAGGTTTTAAATTCTTGGGACAGGAACATTCCTTCACAAATAAAATAACGAAAAATTAATACAATGCTGTTTTTTCAATTAGTAAATTATTTTAATGCTCTTATAAGTAATATTTGTAACCTTGGACTCGATGGATCCAATGAGTGCCATTATGATGGCAAATGCCAAGAAAACAATTGAAGAGAACTTCATTTTAGAAACGTGAACTTGTAGAGATTTTGGACTTTGAATGAGAACTTTTAGTAATAGTGTTGTTCTACTACAGTTGGGAAAGTGTTGAATGCCAGATTGTCAACCCAAGATTTTTGACATCCAAAAAACAATGGAAAAGATTACGGAAATTATTAATCAAGCAACCAAATAATAATTAAGCGCAGGATACCAAAAAAATTATTAGAATGGTTATTATATGCGAGCATAATTACTGGGAGACATTAAATCCCGGCATTTATTTTACAAGTTTCTGTTGACGTCATAACGACAATAAATGGCAGATTAAAATAAACCCAATATAAATTTTAATATGAAGTAATATGTCGAAAAGCAGAATACTGTGTTAAACTTTTGAATATATTTACACGTAAGAAACTTAATTACTAAGATACTATTCTTATGTTGGAAAGCAGACATGTTAACCCTTTGCGAGAAAAAAGAATTAATTTAATCGGACGTAATACTTCATAAATGTGGAGAAAAAATATATGATTTGTATAACGCTTAATGGAGTTGTGTCGTTGTAGATACAAATGCATGTAAAACATACACATTTGAATTTGATCGACACTTATCTAACCAAGTTGGAATTCATATTTTTTTTTCGAAGTAAACTACAAATTTGCATATGTATTCAATAAATGTTACAATTTTAAATATGGTTGAAAGAAACAAAGCCAAAAAAGATTTTATTCAAGACAACTTTGAAAACTTTTTTTGAAAATAGATATAAAAACCGAGTTCTAAATTACTGATGTGTAGCAAATCACGATTATATTGAAGGAAAACAATAGTACATTCCATTAGGCTAAGGACATTTCAGGGGACATTCCAGTGCAAAAGTATCTTCAAATGAATTCGAAAATACACAAGAATCGTTTTGGCCTTGTCATCAACACCATTCTCAACATCTGCCGTCCTTTTCCTTCTCCACTCCTATAAAAACAATTAAAATGATATTTGATTACATGAATATTACAACAGTTCTATAAATAGCTTATTTCGTGCGTAACTTACCCTTGCACTCCCGTGCGCAATTATTTCCGTAGTTCTTGCCATCCTTTCCGCAATTAGGCTCGTAAATCATGGTACAAATGCATTTTGGCTATTCAATAAAAAAGATTTTGAAAAACAATTAAATAAGATGACATTAAAATTTGTAAAACACAAATTTTCTCTGTTTGTACAACTAACCTTTTCCGTCGCATCTGGTGCAGCACTTGCTGATCCCATGAGAGCCATGATGACGGCAAAAGTAAAAAAAATGATTGTCAAGAAATTCATTTTTGAACACAGTTTCAAATTAAAGGTCAAATTAAATTAATTAAAGCAGAAAGAGGATTTTGTTAAGACGATGTGAGTCCACAGAAAAGGAAATGCGAAAATACAAGTTATGAGACAAATGACAAATTTATGAAGTTATGCAACTTGATAACTTTATTCTGAAACAAAGGTTCCTAATAAAAACTTAAAACAGGATGTCACTAATACTTATATTAAAGATAATTACAGAAAATAAATTATTGCGAGACTATAAATAGCTACGTCACATTAACCAGTTTCCGTTGATTCCCTAACTGTTTAAGATAATATTTAACTCTTTAAAAGACAATGAGCTCAATTAAAACAATAAGTATTTGAGATGCTACTATTAGAATGCTAAAAGATTAAATTGATAAGGCGCTTGTATTCTTTTGTATAGTTTTAGTATCTGAATTAGTGGCTGCTTTATTATTTTAGTTATTTTAATTACATGACTTTATGATATCATGTATGCACGTGGATTTATGTAATGAAATAAAACTATTTACTTTATTAGGCATGGATGACGTCAATGCCGAAGCAAAGAAGCTTTTAGAATTTAATAATTCTGACAAACAAAAAATAATGCGATGACAGTAATTATTTATACCGTGACAATGTTAAATAACCATAATCTATCACAAACAAGAAAAAATATTGAATGGAAGTTCGTAGCAATTTTCAAAGGTCAGCTCCCTTCCATTTTTCGTGTAGCGATAAATTTTGTTGATGATGCTAGATTGATTTACACCGCTAAAATTATTCTGAATAGAATGGCTTACGAATAATTGAATTTTCAAAACTAATAAGTAATATAAATTGGTCAAGATAATTGTAATATTAATCCATATTATGCAAATTTTATTTAATTAAATATCTAATGCAAGAGTTCTAGAATGAGGTTTAAAAATATTTATTACGTCTTGAATAATATCCATTCTGATATTTTTTCAGTACTCAACACCCAACCCAACAGTAGAAAGGCGAAGCTCACCAACGTTTAAGAAAACTTTAACATTGGCCATTTTTAGCTTTTCCGGTCCCTAAAAATAAATACTTGATTATTACAAGAATCATTTAAAAAATTAAGTTAATTTGTTTTCGTTATTTTGTAAGTAAGACTTACCATTGCACCGTCGTTCACAGTCGTTTCCATAAGTCTTTCCATCTTTACCACATACTGGCTTGTATTCCATGGTACAAATGCAGCCCTTTAAATAACAAACTTAGGGTAATAAATTGAACAATGTTTTCAGTTTTTAGATTGAATATGACTACAATTAAATATTTATAAATTTACTTCTTGAGAAGGCAATGCCTCGGTCAAGCTTGCAATAGTCAAAAATGCAAAGAGAGCGACAAAAAGTTTTTTGAAGTAATTCATTTTTAATTTAGAATCTGTATTGAATTTGCGAATTTTTAACCGAGATTTTAGTCAAACTAGATTTGCACTTATAGAATTCCAATTAAAGTGAAGTAAACACAAAAGATAGTTGCACGAAGTTGAACAATATAAAAGGTATTACTCTTTAATTTAGCAGAAATATACTCGTGTGATTGATAGCGTATTATTAATATTTATCAAGTTGATGTCGTAAGCAGAATTTTATAGAGGTATATGTGTTTTGTAAAACCGTTACGCTCATACATAAATGCAAATAAAAATAAGTTGATGATGATTGCAAATATGAAGCTTTTGCAACAGCTTTTATGTATCATTTGTAGGTTATAATACCAAGTGATTGAGGAAGTAGAACAAATGTCATACAGGTATTTCATGACCGTCCGACCATTTTTTAATTGTGATATCTCGGCCAAATTATCATAAACAGATCGGGTATTCATATCATAAGATAGTTTTCAGTCTTCAAACTTCATAATATTAAAATACACCACACGATTGTTCTCTAGCTCTTAGCATACGATAGCATCATGGCATACTTCGTTTCAGTAAAAGTCCTGATTTTGGGATTTTTTGTGACTTTACTTTAACCAAGCAGAATGTTTTCATGTATAAGTTAAAAAATTCACTCATGTTCATAAATACGTCCTATTGAATGGACAATTCATTTGTAACTAGAATTGGCTCCGAGAAATAAGATCATGGAGGTGTGGATTCCAGAATTTTAAATTTACCTAGTGTACCTACTCATGACCTTGCCACTGGTCCAGTTAACTAAACTACTTGTGGTAGTAGTACAGGTGGAGGTGCTACCGGTGGAGGAAATCATGTCGCACCAAGAGGACCCATTAGAACAGGAAAATAAATGGTTGCACAACTTGATCAGTATCACGTTCTTAGACTATTTAGGTTTAAACCAAACCAGTACAATGGACTTGAAATATACGAAAACATTAAAACTATAACCCAAATGAAAATAAATACAATCTCGGATGCATAAACAACAAATGTGGCTAACTGTAGCCATTTTATTTTGTCTTGCTGATACAGTTAGAGACTTACAATGAAGTGAGATATTTATTACTATTTTAAAACGTTAATCTACACAAAAAACAAGGTTGTGTCGTATCTCATTTACTTAAAACGCTAGGAACCTCATAAGCTCCAAGATGAGATTAGCACCGCCCATGCTTAGATTTTTCCACTCCTACACAACAGGAATATCCAAAAAATATAGAATTAAGTTTTAACATTTTTTTTATTTTTGTCAACAAGATCTTTACCTTCGCATCGTCGTTCACAATCGTTTCCGTATTTCCTACCATTTGTGCCACACACTGGGTTGTATACCGTGGTGCAAACGCAGTACTTGAAATGTTGAAAAATCATAAATTGCTTCAAACATATTTAATTTTAAATAATAACGGCCTACTGAAATCATACGTACATTTTTCTGCGAGGTAAAAATACTCTCAATGCTGCTTGCTAAGACCAAAAAAGAACCCGTGATGCAAAGTAGTTTTTTAATGTAATTCATTTTTTCTTTGTTATGAAACTGTAATTAAAAATATTCAGTAATAATCTCTTAATGTAGAGTTGCCAAGGTCAAAAGGAATAAAATGAAATAATTTGGATTGCAATGGTGAAAATATGTACATATCCATAATTGTTTGTGTTAGTAGTGCCGTAATACTTAATATCATCGATCAAAATTAATTATTTTAAATGTGGTTATTAATGGTTTATGAGAGCAATTGAGTGGAAAATAAGCCTTCTGTTTTTATAAGTCTTCTTAGTAATTTGTTGATTATAAGATATCCATATATATTGAACTTAATTTTAAGAGATGCAAAGTATTCCCAATTCAGGAAATGATATTTTTCCGAGGACAAATTCCATACATTAAACACATAATGATACTTAATAAATGTGATTACAAACTAAAAGGAGTAGTAGCTGCAGCTAGTAAATAATAAAAGGTGTTGCCAATTTATTTCAAGAAAGTGTTTTACAAAGTTGAAAATTTAATAATATAGAGAGATTAAAAAGGAGAGTTGACAGAAGATCTAGTCGAAAAATCATGTGACTTTGAAAATTTTCAGATTTCTTTGTTGTTAGTTTACTTATCTCTAATACTTTCAACCTTTTATCAAACCAGGGTCAGGTTTGCCTCCCTGAGCACCACATCCACCACTCTCATCCTTTTCAACTCCTTAAAAAAATGCAAACAAAATTAACTTTTTTTCCAATGAAAAACAAACAAACAGAAGAACATTGTTTTTGCTAAACAGTTAAAGGTACCTGCGCATTCCCGGGTACACTTGTTGGGGTAAGACTTGCCATCCTTGCCGCATTCCTGATTAAAGTCTTTAGGACAAGCACAATCCTGAAAAAAAGATAAAATCAAGATAAATGTAATTTATATACTTATAACAATGATTTTAAAATATAGCTTATAATTACAGCTGCAAGTGTGGAGGCCAGGAAGCCAAATAAGGCTACAAAAAGAAATAAAAGTCGAAGGGAATTCATTTTCAATTTAGATCAGCGCCTGTAGAAAAAGATGAATATAAATCAATATCAGTGTTTAAACTGAGAGTTGGTTTTCAAGTTATTGTAAAAGTGAGATAGTATTATGGCTTAATTACATCACTCAAGGTTTTATGTTCGATAAAATTAATTATATAACTGATTACAGTGTAACAATGTGTAGTTTAAACGGCAATCAGAAAGAATGCATATAGAATGACGCATAGTAAGTTTAAGTACACTATATATAACCATTAAACTTTATTTAGACAATCGATTAGATTCAATCTTGAACATTTCTTCTTTCTGTCAACGTTTTCCACCGTTGCAAGATTGTAATTGGTAGATGAAAAATAATTCATTCGGTAAATATTAAGATTCTCAACCAGATGTTTTATAATGCTGACTAGACAAAAATGAAGCAGTTACAAAAATTGAGAACGTGCACACATCTGTTAGAAAGGAATTTATGGTCTACGCTACGCTAACGCGTCGTCTTTCTTTATCTTTCTTCGTCGTAAACTATAAGCCAAGGATGCTGCATCAATGTGGAGATGTGATGACCTTGAGTAAATCGTAAAGTTGTTGTCAACTAGTTCTTGAAATTTTTCGTATGGTATAGATTTCCTGAGTGTAGTCAAATTACTATGCCAACGAGAAGGAAACTACCAACGGCAGACCGTAAATTCAAATTTTTTGTAACGCTGCCGAAAATGGGTCTCCTTGCTCAACCATAACTTTATACGTACTGAGAAGGTTTCCAAGAATCATCGTGATATAATTTCGATGAAAGCTACCTGTTTTAGGAAATCTTGCTACAATCCATGGTAAAGATATACTGAAAAGTAGTATGGATCCTCATATGTAGATATCATACACACTGAACAGTTCAGAGAAAGGAATAAACTGTTTACTTCTGTCACCACCACAACTCACAAACCGCAAATTAGTAACTTCCTCAGGTAGAGTTAGCAAACGATATATAGAGTAGTTATAGGATTCATATTTAACTTGTAATCTTGTTGTGATAGCAAATTCCGTGCTTATAACAGATTTTTCGTGTAATCGACAATTTACACATATTATGTAGTCGTAATGGCGGTACGTGTAGTTGCCTATCATCACTTGTGTTAAACTTACCATCGCGTGAAATAATCTGTCATGAACCTTTTTAAATGAAATTTTTGCTAGTCAATTAAGATTCATTGTCGAATTTTCAAAGATTGTCGAATCTTTCGACAAGTAGTTTTTACAATAACGTAAATGATCCGTTATTGCGTTAAACTGTCGGTCATCTTTAGAATCAGTTTCCGAATCAGGAAATTCCCATAGTGTCTTTGTTTCTTTCGATTCTCTACTTCTTCCGGATAAATCGTACCAAAGGAAATCCAAATCGATCTTTTATTAATAGTTTAACTAGAAGTAGATATTTATTTAATGGTAAATTCATATTGATAACTCAATGTTTTGCTGTAAGTTTTCGAATTTAGAAATATTTGACGTGTACAATCATCCAACAGCTTTCTTTAAATGTTGGATAACCATCTATTTAGGTTGGGCTAATTTTAAATGCTTATTTACGTTTGTTGGACCACGAAAGGTATTTATATGAAATATACCAAAAGAATAGAAATATTTGATTGGTTCGAGCACTTAAGCATTAGCTGTTGTTCGAAAATCTGTCGTACAATGACTTTGTATTCACCCAAAATATGGCGTAATGTTAGTACTCCTCTGTAACAACTGACAAACCTTTGGAAATCGTACATCTTCATTTTAAAAGTCCATATTGTCCCAATGCACTAAACAGGTTGTTGTCAGTTTAAATAAACTAATATTTTGAACTTTTCATCGATTGTTGCTAATTTTTTAAAAAGTAGTTCGGATCATTTATGTCAAAATATGATTGAATTTTGAAGATACGCTATTGAGAATATGCTATTAAATTGTTAAGGGCGTTTTTGTTCAGACTGGTATTCAAAGTATTCGAGTATGCAAAGTCTTCAGTATATCCATGTTTTCTACTCCTTGTGTCAACATATTTATTGATTACACTTTGAGTATGATAGAAGCTTAAGTAATTATAAAGCTTACGAATAACTAAATACCAGACAAAATCAGCCCACAGGTATTAACCGATAGCTTTATTTCAATTAATTTTTATATTCAACTAATTGTTTTTTCTATAATCTAGAAATTATATGGGAAACGGTAAATATTTTAAGATATATTATCATTATATTTGAAAGATGAATAATGTAATTTGTAAAAGTGTAAAATTGCATTCGCCATTCCTTATGACGTTAAATGCTAAAGCATATTTGATCCACGAATATCGATGCACAATGGTGTCTATGACTCACTTGTGTTTTTACCTTATTACAGCAGATTAAACTGTTTTTGCTCGATAATGACTATAGTCAACATAAAGGTGGGAATTATAGCTTTAGTATATGAAATGTAATATTAATTTGTTTGGCCAAAATACAATTATTCTCAAGTGCATTATTTTAGTATATAATACGGCGGCTACTGAGCAATACATGAGTTCTTGAGCTAACCAAGCAACTGACCTTAAAATATGTGTTGTAAAAATTGACAAATTAGGCATATTATTTAAAAATCACTATTAAAATAATGCGTTGAAACGTAATATATTTATATACTTTCACCTATGACCACAGTAAACCCTCAAACAAACTGGACATTTTAACAGGTTTGGGTCCACCACTGTTAGAGTTAATTATCCACTCGAACATCGAATCTAGAACTCTGAACAATTTGTGTTCAATATCAAAACCAACATTTTATTTTTTGTAAAGCTCAGTTGGGAAACATAAGAAAGCGTGTCAATCAAAAAGATTTCCAAGTCCGTCTTAATTTTCTACACTTTGAACAAACGAAAACTGTTTTTATTCTTTACATCCAATAAAATCTTTCTAAAACGGACATCTCACAGTATCTAGAAGCGATCTCACAAACAAATACACAAGCAGAACCAAGACAAAGTAGCTGAAATAAAATCACCACACTCCATAAATGCTTCTGTTGTATGGAATCAGCGACAGTCTCCACAAAAGGATCTAAAAATTGGTCTTTATTTTGATTAATCTCAGAATTAAAAGCCCAATCATTCCATTTTGTCATAAATCCTCCCTCATGCAATCTCCCAACAGTTTGCATCATCCACAATCGATTATTTGTTGCCATTACTAAAAACCATGACTCAACGTCAGCCTCTTCTTTAACATACAGACACTTTAGTGATGTACCATAGTCTTTTTTATACGCTGCTGTATTTCTGTACATATACCAAATATTCCATCGCGATTGCTGTAACCAGCCCAGTTTCTGACTAAAGTAGTCGTAGTCACTTAATCCTTTACCTTCCACACAATAAAACCTGTCAGCATGTTCACTGTGATTTTTACAGTTGGTGTAAACGTCACTTCCTTCAGCTAGTCTGTAGCCGGAGCTGAAAAATGAATTTATTGAAGGAAAATGCACAACTTTGTTTTCGACTATTGTTAGTCCGATGATTTGATTTCCGTAAAATTCCCAAAAGAGAAAACTTGAAAATAAGAGTAATGTTACTAAAGCTCCTTTATTTTTAAGTTTAACTCCAGAGCACGACAACAAGTAATAGGATTCTATCAATTGATGTAGAAATCGTAAACTTATTTTTAGCAAACTATCAAGTTCACTATTTAGTGTATAAAATATCGAGACAACAAGCCAAACGAGAATGAATCCAAGCCAACAATGAATACTTAGTGGTTTTATAAATGTATCGTATCCTAACTGAGATGTTTTATTTCTAAGTTTGGAATCTGCACAGTAGTGATACGTCCATCCAGAATAGTACTGTAAATACATGCCTTCATACCAAAATAAGCTAAAATTATAATTCGACTTTCTAATGTCATTTGCAATAAAGTTGCTGGCATCGATGCTTTCAAATTTTATATATGTCAAATTGTGCATTTTCGCCAGTTCACTGGCCAATGTTTGTTTGGCCCAACAGTAGTCGGCTTTCGACATGAAGGTAAAATTATGTGAGTTGTAAATAGAGTCGCACAAAAATATTTTGGTTTGACTTTCTTGATAGAATAAATCAGACATATATCCAATTTTTGCAGGAATTTCCTTATTATGGCCATTCCAAAATAATAATTTGTTAAATTTACGTAATTTTTCATGGATAATATTTTGTGAGTCAAAGAAACTTAATCTTTGTTCGCTGTCAGGTTTTAAACAGTACTCATTACACAAGGTAATTTCATAAGACAAATCACTCGAATTTGATAAGCGTATTAGAAATTTTATAGATGGGCTGTTTTGAATTTTTTCACGGAGTTTACACGATAAATCTTGAACTTGACAATTTTGTTTGAAAGTATTGTATAGGTTATCGCAATGAATAATAAGTACAAGAGTGTCTGTTTTCATGTAGACGTTTTCCCAAGTAATTTTCTGGACATTATTATCCACGTTTAATATGATGAATGATGGTACAATAATTAGACTCACAGGACTACAGTATCGATTGAACAAGTAGTATATTGGAATTGTGGAATTATTACTTTTAAGTAGTATTTGTTGAATAAAATACCCGTTATTATGGCTAATAAATGGAAATACATCACCAATGAAAAATAAAACTACATTGTCGCCATTATTGACTAAATGAGGAAAAACTGATTTGAAAATATCGGTTGTGAATGCGCACTTAGTAGACAAATTTAAAAGTAAAATCACAATTAAGATTCTTGATGACATTTTTGCTTGTACGCTTTGCTCAGTTTATACAAGCAAAACAACATAAATATTTCAATCAATTTGACTTTTCTTTTGTGAGGATGTTTGTTTTGTATGTTGGCAAAGGCTTACACGTGCAGTTTTAAGAATAGTCAAGATCCGTATACAAAACTTGCGAAAGTTATAACATGAGCTTATTTTGTCTGGACTTAAATTAACAACACAACTCTCAGACGGTTATATTTACAATGAAGTTTTCGAAATTAAAACGTACGAATCAAGCTTACGGAAGACGTATTGTTAATTGGTTTTACTGATTGGTTATATGCGTAATATGGGGCATACACGTGGAGTTTTGTAATAAGTTTCCGATGTTTAAAAAGCTTGCTTGTTACATATTAACCAATTTTACAGAAAAGAGTAAACCTTATCTTACAATTGTTATTTTTGTATTGCATGTTAGCTCGTAATACAAATGTTATGACCATACTATTGAAATGAAAATTATGTTATGCCCCTTATGGATTTTTTATATAACATTATTGAATAAGTTCACTAAACTTCGTCTTTAACAATCCTTATAAAGTTCGTGAAGTACGTTTAAATTTAGTTACAGCATAATATTTATATAAGCTTTTTGAGTGGCTTGGTTTTCGTCAACGATTTTTTAAACAAGGCAAAAAGCTTTCAGAAATACGAATAACATGGAATTTTACTAAAAAGTCCTGATTGTAATCTTAAGCAATAATTGTTGAGCAAGCATTTTAAGAGTTGAAGACTTTTTATATTAAAACAAAAGTGTTTTACTAAGTACAATAAAATCTAAATATGTATAAAGTAGAATTATTGAAGATCTTTTATTCAGATAAGACCGATGGTATGATATTTCAACCTTTTTTTCGTGTAATCAAAAATAAGTTATTTTTATTTGTTTATTAATATTATCCAAAATACACTCTAAGAACATAATAAATAATTAAACATTCAGTTTATTTTAAAATAAGTTGATTCCATTTCATAAATACACAATATAGGTATTTCTTTGAAAGAAAATTCGAATTATTTTGCTTAAAACAAGTTATAGATTAGCTTTAAGTTCAATATATGTTTGCTTTAAGTATTCTTTTTCAATCAAAATAGGTCAAATATTTTATGCTAGTGCTAAGTTTACTAAAGAACCCACATTTTTAACATTCTCCTTTCCGTACGCAAGGAATATTAATGCTTAAAACATTCCAAGTGAATATAAACTTATATTTTGATTTTAGAACGGAATTCTTCTTCTATATTCTATCGGATCGGCAAATCAACGACAAACTTGGATCCAAAATCAGCCCTCAATTTAGTTCGTAAAACCAACAAAAACGTACGTTGCAGAATAAACCTTATTAAGGAAGGAGCCCGATGTTTATCCATTTTATGGAAGCTTCCAATTCGATGTGAGATTACTGGACAACCTCTGAAAAACTTTCGCATCAACTTGCCTCCATGAATTGATTTGATATTTTTTAGAGTTTTATCAGAAACCATCAATGGTTTACTTCCCATATCCAACATAACGCAAATTGCTAATGTCATTGAAATACCACTTATGCAAATAAAAGATGTAACGATAGAATGAAGTTGTTGGTGGGATATTAATAAGCAATACAACAAGCAAATTTGTGCTAGTGAACCAACAAACTCAATCACAGGCCAAATAATCATTTGGAAGCAAATATTGCTGAGATTAACAATAATCTGCAGTTGTCGATATAGCATTCCAACATCTTCCAAAAAATTTCCATTTTTGTCATCAATATTGGCTGGAGATATGCTTAGGTGCAATCTATACAGCAAATTTTTATTTCAGTATTTATATTTGTATTTAAAAACAGTCATGTTTTCACCATAAAATAGTAAATAGTTACCTTAAGTTATTTATTTGGTTTTTGATTTCATGTAAAGTCACTAAACAAAATGACGCCACACAAATCACTGATCCGGATATTAGTGTCAAAGCTGGCAGATGACAACACAAGTTCATAATTCGGAAAGCAGTGTCAACACAATCGATTTGAAAAATATATGTGGCCCATTTATCATTGTGCAAACATGGTAATGCCAACATCAGTATGGGAAGAAGTACTCCGTAGAACACACCCACTAATAGTGTGAACAAAACGAGAAAAATCTGAAATTTGGTTCCTTTTTTATCACCTTGATAAGTAATTGGATTAAATACATTAGCGCAAGGGTTTCTAAAGAAACAATTTAACAATTTCACGAATTCTAGATTCTTTGTATTAAATGCGTACAAAGTTAGACCTGTGGCTACTTCAGATAATAATAGGAATATATGGTAGAAAAGTACAAGAAGATTAATATGCTCAAAGGTGTACAATGTGTTAAATATTTCACACATAGTTATTGAAAACGATTGAGCAATTGTGTATGCCCAGAATAATTGTCGTGGTTTGTTGCTAGTTTTACTTTTAACAAAGTTTATGTTAGGCTTTTCATACGTTTCAAATAATAGGATGCCCAATCTTCGACCACTAATATCGACGCAAGTTTGAATTACACGTTTAGCCATTAACGACGGCATGTTGAGTTTACTTAGTGAGTAAATATTGCTCAGATTGTCCCAAGAGGTTATATGCAAGTACTTTATAGACTTTCAACTGTTCACCTTACCACTTTACAATTTATTAGCGTTGAAGTTCAGAAAAGCGGCTATCCAGTTTATTGACTATTCTAACGATATATTTTGGAAATAATCCGGGAAAGATTGATATAAATATTCAATTTACATTTTTACACCTTTTTTGGTTTAAAATGGAAAATGTATAATTGTTTTCGACCATTCCATATACTTTGTTAGGAGAAACTTTTAGACCATTGTATAAGAACTAATATGTTTCTTGCTAAGTAACGTTTTATGGTTATAGTTTTACAGTATATTTTAGTTTAGAAATGTTCGAGTACTGGCTACGTTGTTGGATATAGATTTGATTGAAGGCAACGCAAAAAATATTTGACATTTTTAAAAGTTTTAACATGTAAAAGAATATTATGTTTGTTCAAAGTTACGAGTTTAGTTCTCTTATAAAACAAGAAAATCGTATAACTGACAGAAACTAAGAATTTATAATTCTAAAAATTTGAGCGTGTCATTGATTTCATATAATAGTTTTGAATAATTTATGATGTGGTTTAATAAACTGTCAAAGCTCGCTATTTAAACTTCGAGATGTCATATGTACATTTGACAAAACAAATCCAAAAACTATAAAACGATATTTAAATGTCATGTGGTTTCAGTACAAAATAAGTGACGTTTCAAACGAAATGAAATTATTTAAGCTCGGATCAAATACATAGGGGTTTTCATGTAAATCCGGCCAAAATCAAATCATCATATCTAGACAGGATGTTGATGAATAGATGGGAAATTGATATGATAAGATAGGCATCAGTCTAACTTAAAAATATGCCCAAGCATTGCGCTTTAGCTGCTGTTGTACACTAGTTGTAGTTGTTTGTGGAAGTGGAACGATGGTGTGTACCTATTACATGATAACGTACCGTGTCATAAGGCACGCCTCGCACAGGTAAAGGTGAAAGAACTTGGGTTCATACAGCTACCACATCATCCCTACAGTCCAGACCTTGCTTCCTCTGACTTTCATTTGTTTCCAAAAATGAAAATACATCTTCGAAATCGACGGTATGAGTTAGATGAGCATCATGAAAGATCGGCTTCTGCCTGTTTGGGAAAACGGCCTCAGATTTTCTATGAAAAGGAAATACGTGACCTAGTGGCCCGGTGGAAAAAATGTGTTACGTGTAACGGTAACAATGTTGAAAAGCAGAAGTTGTTTTGTGCATTAGTTTAAAAGTTATGAGTGATTTGATGAAGTTTGGCCGGAGTTAGGTGAAAACCCCTATGTATATATAATGAATTAAAAATAATACAATGAAAATCTGATATTTGGTTTTGTATTTTTAAACTAATGCTTGGGCTACTAAAAAAAGGTAATATTAATTTTCTGTTATTTGAATCAGATGATTTGATTGTCTTATAATATATTTCGACAAGCTTTCAGTGGAGTAGTACTGGTCACTCACTTCGTCATTTTGATTGTTTTAGACCGTCGTTTTAGTGCCGTATTTGTCAACTCACGTGTACATAAGACACTGTTACGAAAATTTGATCGAATAAATAAACATATTTTTCTGACATCATTCCAAAATGCCGAATTTATTCCGACTGTAAGAAAATGAACAAGTGAAATCGTTTCCTATGTGAATAAAAATAGAAGGTAGCAGAATAATGTAATAATTTATATTAACAAAACCATACTGCTACTGATCTGCTCATATTATAAATTTTAGAGAAGATATATACCATTTTACTTAAAACAAAATAGTCGTCTACTGAAATTTAGCAAAGTTGTACGAATAAATGCATTGCAAGTGTGACATTTTCATATTAATGCACTTCTTTAACTTAGTGTTTCAATAGTCTAATGTAAAATTTGAAACCATAAGGTACATATAACTTAAAACAAATAAAACTGCATGCATTAGTGTCGCATTTAAAAGTATAAATATAGAGGAACAAAAGATCTTGACTAGACAAAGTCCAATAAAAATATAATTTTGAAGATTAGTAAAAAGACAAAAATACGACTGTAACTAAATATATAGAGTATATTTACTAAACACAATTAACGATGTGTGGGCTGATGTTCAAGAATTTTTGATAAAATGATACAGGAAGGAAGAATTATAAATGCCATTTTATAATATGCAAATACTTAAAATTTAGAATATGTGTTGGAAAGCAATAAAATAATAAAGCAAACTACTAGATTAATTTGGTAAACAAATATTGATTTTTTGGACATATTGAGTGAGTATTTGTTTAGTAATCCCTTAGGCTTAAACATGTATACTTCTTTCGATGGAATATAAACAGAGTTGGGTTCTCAACATAGTTTAAAAAAATAATTTAATAGACCGTCAGAAGATTTCCAAAAATATGTATTAAATTAGTGACATCGTAAATTTCAAATCGCAAAGCACATCTACCTGTACGTTTTAGAGTTTTAAATTAATATTCTTTATCAATTCTTCTTTGGTTAAAACACCTATGAATACAACAATTGTATTCACGGAAAATACAAAGCTACTTCTGCATAATTTTGAAATTAGATATTTTTTGTTCTAAGTCAAATTCATTATGAACTTTTTATTGCACGAAAAAGGTTATTAATTTTATTCAAGTGTTGGCATCAATATCCACTATACATTTACATGGTGCTACCAAAAAATTAATTTTCCCATAATGCATCTTCAATCACTGCATCTTTCACTGTTTCATCATAGACCGGTTCGAATAGATAACTAAACAATGTCCTACTATGAACTAGTGCTCCAAGCAAGTAATCAAACCGCTATACTCTAATGTTGATCTTCGTGGCTGGCTTTTCATGTTCAGTCAAAATCTCGAGTAACCCAAATGAAATGACTAGAAACTTGAACAAAAATGCTCGACAACTTCTTAACATTGGGCAGCTGTTTTTTGCAGTTGAGTAATAAAACAAATTGTGGTGCGACATCAATAGTGGAATAAAAACATTTTGAACTGTTTTTTTACACAAATCTTGTATTTCAAAAAAAATCAGTGCCATTGTAACACCTCTTTTGTAAGAAAACCTACTTTGGAAACAATAACTTTGAATTTATATTGCATGTCGATGTTTTTACTACATCAAATATATGTATATCTTTCTAATTGTAGCAATCAATCACTCATTCGGCGTACTGTTCGATATAGAAATGGATCTGTATCTCGTCAAGAAAGCTGTTAAAAAATTGAGATCAGAAAAGCTGTGAACAAAAATGAAAATTCTGTCAACTTAACCCTACCAAATATTCCAGTTGAGTTGACCCCCGTTGAGCAATGTACTGAAGCAAACAAATTTAAATCATGTGTACTCAAGATGCTTGGAAAAGAGGCAGACTTACCTCCAAAGTAAGAATTTCTATTCATATGAATAAATTTCATTTCAAATAAAATTACATTCCTATGAAATAAAATAACTGAACTTTAAATTTGTTTGCATAGCAACTACACTCAGACTCTGGGCGTTTTAGCCATAATGGAGACAACCGAAATGGAAGAGCCACTCCAAAACCTACATTTTTACTTTCCTAAACTCAGCCAGAAGAACAATAGTAAAAATATGATGGAGGATATGTGGTCATATTTTGGAAAGGATAATATTAAATTCCGTTTGGATATTTCGTTGTCCTACTTGCCCACTGAAGAGAAGTCTGGTGAATTACCACAGCCTTTAATCACTTTAAACGACTTGGATCGTATGCAGTTCAATACAGACAACCTGGGATTCTTAACAGTTGAAAGTAGTATTGTCCAACCGTTGATTCAATTATGGGAACAAGGAATGGGCTCAATATGCTGCAAGTTCACGCTTGCTGTTACCCTGAACGAAGTGGTTGTGGACCAAGTAAACTTGTTCAGTGTGGAAAGCTCTGAACTTTTGGATCACAACCAAAAATTGTTGGAAGAAGAAATGTTTACAGATTTGGAAATTGAGTGTGAGAGTGGAAAGATGATTAAGTGCCACAAGGCAGTTCTTGCCGGGGAAAGCAAAATAATTCAGACCGTATTGGAAAATCACAAGCCAAAGTATTTGGCAATGAAGGATATGAGTGAACAAAGTGTTAAGGCTGTGCTGGCTTACGTGTATTGTAGAAAGGTAGAACAAACGGTGAATAATTTTGAACTGGCGTTACAATTACTAAAGGCAGGCTTGAAGTTTGAATTTAAAGGTTTGACAAAGGCAATGAAAGAAATATTTATGTGGAAAAGAAGTGACGATATTGAATGGTTTTCAGTTAAAAATACAATCAAACTTTTTATGTTGGTGAGAAGTCGGGAGGAAGTGAAAAATTTACAGGACAAAGCTGTTCGAGTTCTTAAAAGGTAAGTACTGCAACGCCATATTTTTTGTTTATCTTATAATCATAGAGTCTAACCGCATCTTATTCCTTTTCAGCTTTGGAAATCATTCTGGAGACCAGTTACGTGATTCGGAGGAATACCAAAATTTATTTAAAAGGGTGCCTGAGGCAGCATTAGAGCTTAGTCTGCTTTTTTGTGCAATTTAAATTATGACAAATAAAGTCAAAATGAGATGGTTAGCTTCAACAAAATTCCAAGTTTAACCTCGGTCAGTTCCAGTAATATTTTATAAGGGCGTATTTTAGAATCCATAAAAACGACAGTGTGTAGCTTCTGTCTCCGTTCCTTCGATATCTAACCGTTTACTTTGCGAATACACGCCTAACGCTGCTAGCTAAAGTCTCTCAAAGATATGAGCTAAAACTTAAGTGAAGCACACGTTGAAACCAATTCACTTTTGACAATTAACTTTATTCATCAAACACATGAAACCATCATAATCCCATAAACTACAAATTACAATAATTTTGATTGAGTATTAACTAACTCCTAATCTACTACTTTACTGCAATCCGATCGTGAAAGATTTAGACAGAATGGCTCGCAGCTCCTCCGCAAGCTTCCAAGAAAACTTCTCTCCAAACGCTTTTACAAATAACATACATTTTTCTAATAACACAGTAACAATGACGATTTTACTTATAAACTAAATGCACTCCAAGACTCCTCCGGTTACAATCCAAATTTTCAACATTACAATCAATGCGACGATGTAAAGTAAAACCCAATTGACTATTTAACAAATAACAAAAATGTAGAATATACTATCGACCTTAGAGGTTTTTCATTTGTTTAATGAACTTGAACTTAAAATTGGACAAGAAAGTTTTTCACTATTGTAATAATATACGATTAGATATTGTTACATGCTAAAATAGAGGTTAAGTAACATTATGGAATGCCAGTATTCATGATGGGATGATATGGGATGTGACATGCAAGTATCCATCACTTTATGCATTTAAATAAATGTGGAACTATATACCCGAATTGTACTGCACCTTGTTGGTGCCTTAAAAATTTGAGTGTTCTTTATTCTTTGACTTCGGAATATTGAATGCATGTGTTTTAGTTAAAATCGGCTAGGTTTTATATACTAGTCCAATCATTTACGTAACTAACAAACTACGTGAAACGTTACACAAACGTAAATGTTGCTATCAAACCTATGGTACATAACAATGTGAAATAATATTATTGTTATTAAATTAAATCAAAAATTCTATGAAAAAGTAATAAGGTGGACAACCAGAGAGCTTAAAAAAGTTGTTTACTTAAAAATGGTGGCCCAACGTTCCGATTTTTATGAATCCTCTTCAGGGAGTTCTAGAAAGATCTATATTTTAACATAGAATGCAGTGTTTTGATGGATAAAAAAATAACAATGAATAATTACTACATTTGAAAAAATCGCTTATCGAACTTTTTTTTAAATATATAACTTTAAAGTTGGCAGATAACAAAATTCGATATCAGATATCAGAAGTTTGCACAAATGGTAATGACTCTCCGTTTGCGTTGGTTAATTTGAATTTACTAAGGTTAGGCTAAGTAATGATAAAAGTGTAAGGTTATTTCCAAATATACTCTTCAGAAAATAGTGGATGTATAGTATAAGTTCACGTTTTTGATTAATTTCGAATTTGTTTCGCTAGAATATTTCCTAGAAATAGTTGACTATGGAAAACGCTT
>JAQFZG010001032.1:0-24314 GCA_034695465.1 Entomobrya nicoleti | reverse complement strand
AAAGTGTTGTGGAACAGGAGTGGGGCGAAGAGTCATTTGGTTTTAGTGCATCATCAAGTTATGGTGGGGAAGTTGGAGGAGTTGGGGGAAAGTGGGAGGGATTTGGAGGAGGTGAAGGAGGAGCTCGAGAAAATAAAGAAGGAGAGGTTCAAAAGATTGAAGGGTCCGAGGGAGGAGGGGGAACGGGGAAGGAAAGGGCGGGATATTCAAAAGGATTTGAATTTGAAAGAGGAGGAGGGTGGGGTTTTCGGTGGAGACTGTGAAAGTGAGCAAGGTGAGGTGGAGGAAGTTTGTGTGAAGCGGGAAGAGTTTGAAATTGATGAGGAGGAATTTTTGTGATACCTTCAGATATGGAAATTGATGGGGATGAAAATTAAGATTTATAATTTTTTAATGTATTGTAAATTGTGTTCTTTTAACAATTAATCTTTATTAATTATTTTCGTAATTTGATTTGAGGTATGTTAAAGCTCGTGGAAATAAATTAAGGATGAGTGTATAATATTTGGTACAATTAATTAATTTTTGGTTAGTTAAAGAATTAATTATTCATGTCCTGCGTTGAGATTGCATTGTAACCTAAAAATTAAAGTAAATCAAAATAACTATACAAATGTTAAAAAACACGAAATAAAAGGAAACTAAATTTCTACTAAATAATATATTTGATTAACTTTTTTGTGCTTTTTTACCATGTGGATGGTTATCATTTCATTATGCGTCCATCCGTCAACAGAGAGATTTAATTGCTTGTCTTCAATTCAAACAACAGAGCAGTTACTCATGTCAGTTCCCATCTTCTTCTTCTCGGTTGACCTTGACTGTCCCGGAGCAGGAATATTTAATTTGATAATTACTTTTCCTGGATGACTTTTCTTGACCTTTGAAATTCCCGCTGGCTTAACTGTTTTATTACTTAAATTGGTCTTCGATCCTGTAGGCTTCTTCACTTCCGGTGGCGGCATTTTTGAAACTTCTGATTTCTCTGCGTTTGAATCGTCTGCAGAAAGCAGAGTGGAGGAGCACTCGTCTTCTTCTCGCTTGTACCTATTCATGTGGAGGAAGAACATGGGATCCCACCTGGGCTCCTGCCTCGCCGGAAGTAGCTGACTTGGAAGAGTTAATGGTAATCCAAGAAGACACACAAGTTCCGGGTAGTTCATCCTCTCATCATCCTCATTTCCTTCCGATTTTGCAAGATTATTTTTTATCACCTTCCCGATACCCCCATCCAAGCCTTTCCCGCCCACTCCGCGACCTTTACAATTTTTCTGGTGACCTTTCAAAGTACCTTTAGTCCCATATTGACGCCCACACCTTGAACAGTCATACTTAATCCCCAAATGGATATTATTTTCGTGACTTATTTTAGCCCAGAGTCCTTTGAATGTGGCGTCGCAGTAGCGACAAAAGTATGGGCGTTCCTCAGTGTGTGTTCGCATGTGACACTCCAAAGTCCAGTGATTCGCAAAAGTCACACCACAAAATAGACAGCTTTCCTCTTTTCCTCTTGACCTCTTCTTCTTGCCTTCCATTTCTAATTGCTTGGCTTCACAAAAAAAAGTGAAATTTTTAACATTTTAATAAGAAAATTAATAAAAGCATAATTAACCATCGAACAGTTAGTTTTCTTATGCATAAAATATTATTAATTTAAAAAAACACAAAAATTTACCCCACGTGTCGGTCCAGTGCTTATCTTCGCCTTGCCTTGTCGTTTTGTGCACACTTCGCCCCAACACACTCGCACGTGGCCTTCAAATCAGCTGTTGTGTGTACAGATTCTCTATTCCAACAATTGTCATACTGTTTACATTTCCAGCAGCAGAACAACAAGTCATAAATCTAGACCTGGATACTCGATGCCCAACCTCCGTGCTAACTAAGTAATTACATAATTAACACTGAAGAATTAGTAATAATTGGTATTTAAACTTGAGCGATCTTTTTCTTAAAGTTATGTAATTAATTGATTGATTGACTAATTGTGTTTTTAATTTTTTTAGGACCAATAATTAATCAAGATGAACCGGCTAGCGAACTAGCAGTGGAGAGGGACACGGAAGAAGCCAATACCGCAAACATGTCTGTTTTGTGACCTCGTCCTTTCCACTCGCCTCAATCTCGAACACCACCTCTGCACCCACACCCAAGAACAGCCTTACTTTTGCAACTTTTGCGACGAGACATTCAAGAGTTCGTGGTCTAAAACCAATCATGAAAATAATATGCATTTGGGGATCAAAGAAAAGTGTGTCAAATGTGGACACACTTTTAATAATCAGGATGGCTTGAGAAGACACATCAAAAGGGTACATGGCGGATGTGGACTAACTCAAGAAGGAGAAGCTGCTACCAGTACTGCTACCGCTGACATTATCGAGGGACCTGTAACAACGACCTGTGAGCCAAGAGACCTTCCACAGGAAAATACTACGAACCTTAGTCTTCTACCACCACCATCACTGCACAAAATTGAAAATCTTAAGAAAGTTGAAGAAAATAACAAGTTGATGGAGAACTCACAGCCGCCCCCTCTCCGTTTATTTGGATTTCCGATAATTTTGCCAAAGGCACGTCCGGTTGGAGAGGAACCGAAGTGGGACCCCTTGTTCTTCCTCCACATGAATAGATACAAGTTTAAAGAAGAAGAGGAAACGTCAATCGTGTTGTCTTCAAGCAGTGTGGAAACCGAGTCCCAAGATGTTTCAAAACCGCCACTGAGAAAGAACAATCAAGTTTCGAAAATTGGGTCAAGGAAACAGGCGGTAAAACTGGGGAGAGTTTCAAAAGTCAAGAACAAATAGCAGAACAGGTTACTACAACGTAAAGTCATATATATGTAACAGGTGCACTTATCTAATTAAAGTATAGCCAAGCCAGTGCATAAACCGACGACTAATTTGTTAGCGGTACATTCTAAATAGAGTTATTTATTATTAAAACAATTAGAAAAACGGTTATTATTTGTTAGAGTTAATTATATTTTGAATATGGTTTCCTAATTTGCTTTAATTTTTTCCGCGGCAAATTTAATAGATTTAGTCGAGATAATTTATAAATGAAAAAAAGTACCTTTAACTGTTTATTTAATTAGAAATTAGTCAACTTAAACTATTATTAAGTTATGTGAAAATCGTACAGAAATAAGTAAGAGCTTATAATAAGAATAAGAAATAATACATGCATAACTATAGAATTTAATCAAGTAGTAAAAAATAACGAAGCCTTAGTTTAATTTAATTTAACTTCATCATTAAATAGTCCATGTAGATAGATCAAGTGTGTTCTAAAAAGATGCAAGTAAAATTATTCGAGTGTCTTGTAAATTTATCTTGATGCTGTGAATCAATAATTTTTTCAATTAACTTATACACTAATTTGATAAGACCCTGTCGCAATTAAACTCTCCAGATACAAGGAAAAGTGGAGTTTAGACTAATGAACGCTTTCGACGGATATGTCACATGACAAAGTACACCTGAAAATCAAGTCTGCTGACTATCTTTAAAAACAGTAATTTACTTTATTCAGAGAAACAGCTCATGTAGCTCCAAGTTAAGCAGTGAGACTCCGAAAATGTTGCAACATTTCATTTTGGAATTGCCCTTCGCCTCTTTCTAAACGGTTGACTTGATTCTGCTCGAGACAATTTGAGAATTTAATTGCTCCAGATTTGACACTGGTACACTTAATTATTAAGATCAAAATTAACATCATATTAAAGAAATAATGACGACGGGTTCTCTGAATATTTTCAATTTACTTGTAATGAATTCCAACGTTTCGACTTGTTTCATAGAACGTTAACCTATTTTACAAATTTATTACGAATGATATTATTTAAGGATTGCATGTGCGGCGATACGTATATAAAAACAGTCCACATTTTAACCCACTGTATACCAGAAACTTAGCACTGAGACATTATAAAGATCCGAATGTCTGAAATGAGGGCAATGGAAAAGGAACCATTAAGTGTCCATGTGGGTAAAAAGAAGGTAAAAACCGAGTAAGGTAATTTGAAAAAGATTTTGAAATCCCTCAAGTTTACCAGCATCGTTTACATACACTCCACTTTCTGCTGTACTCTCAATTGTTGTCATGCTTTCCGTTGTGACAACGTGGGAAGAACTGCAGCTTGTTTGAAAGTAGGTGGAGTTGGGATTTGGACCAAATGACTGAATGGTGTACGTAGTCATCGTCATTTTATAGTCGGTGTTCTTATGGCGGTACGTAAACATGGAATCACTATTGCGCCCTGCTGCGATAAACGTGGTATTCCATTTATTCACTGAACAGTCTGGCTCATAATATGCCAACAAGGAATTATGGTGGTTCTCGATAGACCAATACACTCCATATTTTGGACATATTGGGGAATGTTGACACACGAGCATACGTTGTTGTAGCTTTGAAGCACACCCGGAAAATAATTAGAATAGCTACGGAACTCAGTTATGCCAACATTGAGCTGATCACCACCTTCCTCTTCGTTACAAGTCTGGAATGATGCAATCCTTCCACCCGACTCGAGTCTGTCAAAATTAAGGATGCTGAAAATGCAATTTTGACTCTGTCGCGATATTATGATTTGGAACAATATGTGCAGATGAACTTACAGAGTTGATGATAAAATGTCTCCAGGCAGATACTTTATGCTAGCAGATTGACAATAATAATCCGTGTAGGCAATGAAGCATGTATCCGTTCGGATGGAATAGATGGCATTGTTTATATCTTCGGGAATATTGTTGCAGTGTCCGTTCGTATTACCTTCCCAAACCAATCCTATTTAAAATATTTATAAAAAATATTTCATGTACGCCAAAATTAAGACTATCTGAAAATAATGTAAGTTTTATTAAACTTCTGTAAAACTTACCGCTAAAATTTGAATGTTTGTAGAATTTAATGTTCACTCCATGTGCACCAAAAATTGACAAACTGTTCAGCAGGTAAAATAAATAGAAAATCAGCAATGATGCTGCCATGTTTACTCACAACTAGATTTCACGCAAAAGTAACTTGTTCGAAGAAACAAATACGTGTCAATGGGCTCAATATCAGTTTGCTGTAAAACATATAGGTTTTGACAGCTTAGGAGCTTGGTTGAGAGTGGGAGATTTCTATATTACAAGAATATGTATTTAGTTTGGGCGAGGATTGTAAAGTAGGGAAAATGGACTGCTGCACTTGATAAGGCTGAATGAATGCCGTGTTTGCCGTCTTTTTTGGAGCGAATAAGCTGTTGTGAAGACATGACTTCGCAATGAATATCGTCAATACTCGGAACTAAATCTAATCTTTGCATTTGGATTTATAAGTTTTGTCTTTGTACTGGACATATAAGTCAAAAGAATGGAGATTTTGTAAGTTGGCGTTTTTTGCATTGAGAGAGATTACGAAGAATAGCGATGTACAAAAAGGAAGCAGTGGAATCTCACAGCCTGAGCTCCAGGCTAAAATGAAATTTCGATCAGAATTTTTGGGCAGTGTGGATAGAAGGGTGAAATGGCATTGGTTTCATAATAAGTTAATTTGTGGATGCTATTTTCAATTTTAGTTTATGTTTTTTAATGCGGACGTCAGAGTTTTACCACATTTGGCCCTGAGTCAGCGCGACTTTTGCAAGGAGCAGTAGAATAGCTTCAGATTGGTCAAAAGGAGAAAAAGGTTAGTACACTTTTTTGAAACGCATACTAATTGATTGATCAGCTAAAAGTGTGGTTTCAAATTAAAACTGATTTATAAGTGTAAAAAAGTTGGATGATGGGGTTGTTTGTTAGTTATGTGTGAACGATGTAACCTAAAGATATGTTTTTAATACTGAATTTTCTGGTTTACTCGTTTAATTTTACTAATCTTTATTTTTAACATACATGTTTGTTTACCTAAATAAGCACATTGACATCATCTACATCCGGAATAGGCAAAATGTGATTAGTCGTAAAAATAAATGTACAAAAAGCTTAAATTGTAAAATGATATTTGAGTTAAGTTTTTAATTGTTAACTTAATTATTGCCGGAAGGCTTAAATCGAATTTGAATATGCTGTATGAATATAATGGATACTATCGATAGGATAGTATTCGAATTATTTTATTTCCATACTTTTACAATACTACTCAGTCCCATATATATTTAGTGAGATTAAACCAGTATATTTACATGTCGAGTTAAACACACATTATCCTTCTTAGCACCAAAACACCGCTCGTATGTCTAACAAAAGGAGTATATTAAAAAGCATTATAAGTATGCATACATAATAGATAAATATTTTGTAGGTAGACTAAACATCCAGTTTTGTCATAAAAGGGTTTCGACATAAGCATAAAAATAATCCACAGGTGTATCATAATTTATGTTAGAATTTTCCGGTAAATGTATTTAAATTATTTATATTAAGGCAACCTTATTGGTTTTTAATACTTACAAAGTCAAACTATGCGACTTCAAATAAACTATGTAGTTTGTCCACATTTCATTGATTATTCCTTTCTTCATATTTTTTTTCTTTTGGCTTCAAATTAAAAATAAAACTTAATCCATTCCCGGCTACATTATTTTGGTATCTTAAGGAATTTATTTATTTAAGGAATATTATAATGATCAAAACCTGATGTAATATGAAACCGAAAGTTAACCCTGCATTTTGCTTACGTTTTATTTATAGCAAAACATAACATATAGTTAAACATAAGCTAGTAAGTTATAAGATTGGTGAATATTTTTGTTCAACTGAATTGCGAGTTTATTTACTTTGTATTCAAGATACGTATCTAGGTCAATATTAACAAATCGGCCACCCGTTCAGCCATAATATCGAGTACGCTCACCATAAAGTCCCTATCAATACTCATATCTCCAAAGAACCCCACCTGAATCCTTCTTACTACCATACTTTCCATTTTAAACGCCCTCCACATTTTTCTGGTGGATGGCGTTTTAGCCTCAGCAAAGTTTTGAGTAGCCTTCCTCTGCAGCTTATCAACAAGTTCCTGTGTGCATTCTGCGAACAGTGAAAACTGTTTGAGAAAAACGAAGAAGCCCACCAGCACGACGAGTCCAGAGCCAAAAATGGACCAATACATTGGCGTTCCCATTGTTGGATCTGCTTTGACCACGGCCACTATTTCCATCACACAAATGCAGAAAACAGCCGATAAGCCCAGGGTGGCCACTTTCATTAGAATATCTGCAGATAAGACGTATTGAAGGTAGCATTCTCTGTAATGACGGAGCAAGCCTTCAAATGGCAATTTGTCGCTTTGTAGAAGTTTCAGAGAACTTGTCGTGTTCGAAATTATCATTACCACTGCGGTAATAACCAGCGTCCACAACCGTAGTACTTCGGCGTATCCTAACAGAAACATTACACGAATAAGCATCAGCAGCACTTGTATTCCACCATGTCGATGTACTTGATCGTCTCCTAGTAAATCATCCAAAATAAAAGAGAATGGGTCTTCACGAAGTGAAAGAAATTGTAAGAAGACAACGGGTACTGTATGGGAAGTCACTACAACTAGAGGGAATAGTATGTAGTCCAAAATTGGAGATTTGTGCGTAATATCTGGGTACTCTGAAAATTGGATTGTTAAAATATAAATTTAGTAGTACACTTAGCTTTATTTAGTATAGTTATATATTTAAAACACTTACGTTGATATAACTGATATCTCCATTTGATGAGAGCATTCAACATTTCCTTTTTCTCTTTGTTCAGAATAGCGATTATAACAACTGGTAGTATTGCAAAGGACTCCACGCCAATTAAAATGTGTTGAATAAGTAACGCTATATGATATCTTGGTAGACCATCTGGGCTTAGGAATCGCCGTATCACATAGAATACTTGGAGAGCAAGACAAAATATATTGAGTAGTTGAAGGGTGCCATATTGCAAACGCTTTTTTGTGGGCACCCATTCAAGTCGAGCTGTTGAAACTTGCAATTCAGCGGGAAGTGTGGGTAGGTAGAAATAAGCCCTTTTCGTTAGTCGAATCGCTCGGACTTGTGATTTGGAGAACATCTTACTCGCTGGGAAATTTGGTAACGAGTAATTCAAATAATTTTTGGTCTTATAGCTTTTGGTAAAAAATATTCAAGGTTTTGAAATCGATAAAGAAGAAAAACACATTTTAAAAGTTTTGCTATGCTTAGTTGGAATAAGGAAGCAAAGTTGCTTTTTTATTAATATCTTGTTTTTTTCTTTAATATAAAATTATTACACATAATAGTTTATAAGATTCCAATATATTGATTTTATTAAATGTCCGCATAGAGGAAAATAAGAAAGTAGATTTTTTTACCGGATGAAAGCACGGGTATAAATAAGTAGTTTTAGGATTTTTTGGATGTGTGATTTCAATCGACTTGTCCCATGTGTTCATAAAGTAAAACTTCTAAAGAATACGGACACATAGAAGTTATCAGAATTCTTGTTAGGAGACTGAGTTGTATGAAAGATAAAGAATTTTCGAGGTAAATAATAAAGTTGCGCAACTCCGTAAGGTTCTTGTTAGCAAACCCGCAGGACGTATTTAAATTGGAACTTTGTTTTTGTTCTTAAGTGATTTACCGAAAGTATTCAAATAATCAATTCAGAAGAAATTATATTTTTATAGTTTTGGTATGTTGTCTTAAAATAAAGTATTTTTCAATATACACGTATCTTTCATTCGTTTAAACTTAAGTTTTCATATGTTTTGTTGTTCTTTACAACATTTTAGGACTTTTAGGCTGTCAAAATTTGGTGTTAGAAAAATTAATGAAAGATTACTTCAGATTTAGGTGCAACAAAAATGAGGTTGCTTCCAACAACAAAACAACTGGAAATTAAATAACCTGAAACATTTTCAAAAAACAAGGTAAAGAACGTCTAAGAAATGACCAAGTGAAACAAACCGTTTTATTTATTGACGACTGTACCACTTATGTTAACATGTTAACTTGAAGTTTTAATTATAAATAATATCCATTTCATGGAAACTTTGTGAGTTTCATCGGTGTTTATTTTAAGGGAAAATAATTGTCATGCGTCTAAAATGGCGGGGTTTTCCCCCTTTTTACCCCGAATTATTCCCCTAATATTTAATCCCATGGCTTTGTTTTCCCCCTAATTATTTATTGCAACAAAATTAGCTTCTCATTAGACTTTACAACATTTTACAACCAAGTAATCTTAGTGATTTAATGCTTTGGTAAGTTTTTTCGGACGACCCGGGCCACGTTTTATTCCTAGTCCACCAGTGGTAGCCTCATCCGGCAAAACTAACTTATCTAGCATATTGGCAAGACCAATAGTATGAAAACATACATAATTTTTTTTAAAGTCAGAACATGTGCATACATAACTGGGAGCAAAGTCAGATTCATTATAAAATATTTTATGTGTTTCTATTTCGCTTTCCACATAATCTTTAAAGTTGATCCACTTTTGAAAGCGTGTGGAGCTTATCAATTTGGTAACCTCTGCCTGAGTTATGCAGCCTCCGTCACTACGAATGCAAGCGATATTTTGTGTTCCTTTCTTCTTGAATGCTACGACAGGTTTAGTTTTAATCCATGCATCAGCCATCTTTAGTAAGTTCAATTCAGGCACAAGCCTATACTGTACTGTTACACTATTGGGTCCATTGCCATTACGTATCTCTGACCAAGAAGATAGCATCTCTGTTGCTGTGGTGAGAAATTCACCTATAATGTTAACAGATATCACACAAAATAAACTTAAAATATGGATAGTCATAAAGTGTGGGTAAAGTAAACTAATGATTTTGGTGTATACCTATAACTCTCTTTTTTCTCTTTGTGAACGTGTCTTTTATATATCTATTTGTAGATTCCAGTGCATTATTTGTAGTTGGTACGCCTATGACCGTGTAACCGAGATACCAAGTGGGCTTCTGTTCAATCCATTGCTTTGTGAAATAATCAATGAACTTTGGTTCCACATCTCTCCATTTACTAACGAATAATTTTGCTGCAACAACAAATGATGATTGTGAAGGTGACTGCCGCAGTAATGTGATGTCATGCCTTATCGCCTTTCGTCTATTCAGGTTCACACCATGCAAGTGCCTATCGATTGCTGCTATTACATGGTAATAACAGAATATGCGTTTGTACTGTGTCCCAAAGGCAGCTACAAACCCATTTGTAATCGCATCAGCACAGTCAGCTATGAGAAAATTTGGGCTATATTCCAGCTTAGTCACCATTTCCACTCCCTTTTTCAAGTTAACAAATAAAAACTTGAAATCATCGGTCGATTCAGATTTACAAATAGCTATTCCAGAAGGGTGGAATTTTTTAGCAACATCAGTGACGCCTGCCACAAGTATTGGGTATCCTTGATATACAAGCTTATATGTGGCATCAGCGTGCAAATGTTTGAAGAATGAAGCAAACTTGAGCAAACGCGTTGTAGAAATGAAAATGCGCATATAGCAGTTAGGGTCACTCTTATCACCAATTTCATAAGTCACAACAAATGGTGTGTCGTGGTCGTCGGGAACTTTCTCATTGCGCTTGCACCACACAATAACATCCCCTATATCGTTTTGAGCCACTTGATGCATAACTTGCTTTCGATTGCGCTCTAAAAATCCACGAAGTTGCTCCTTGAAGGGTTCACGTAATTTCTTAGCCCGAAATGTCAACAAAATATTGTTGGGAGCAGTTATCCCACTCTTTAGGCAATCAAGGACTATTTCTTTTTGCTCTTCAGTCATTCCATAATTGTGACTTCTGTGGTTCTTGTGATCTAGACCGTTTGTTGTAACTACAAAAATTCCATTTGGTAAAATTTTTTTCCTCAATTTTGTTGGACAGCTTGTTCCCTGTGCACAGTAGAGGTCAATTCGTTCGCTATTTTTTAGCACCCGCTTGTCCTTACATCTCCATTCACGCTTTAGTTCCTCTTCTGAAATGCTAATTTCATTCCATTTTAAACGCCTTCGCCCACTTAAAATAACACGATCACAAGGGGAATCGGAGTCGCTGTCAGTCATTTTTATAAGTTTATTTTTTTATGTTTTGCCTGATAGTCTTCACGGTACCTTTGCTGGAGATCAACTGACATGACTAACATAAAAATTGAAGCTTGTCACACAACTAGTAGCATACAAACAAGCAGTAATCCTCTGATACATTCACGATACATTCATGCACACTGCACGTTTACCATGCATGCATTACCATGAAAAAATTATTCAGTAAATCTGGCATTATTAAGAGAAAAATTTAGGGGGCAAACAACGTAAAGTAATTAATTGTTAGGGGAAAAAATCGGGGTAATTAGGCTGGAGACAATGCGATAAAAGGGGGGAGACAAATACACTGCCTTATTTTAATTTATGTATAATATTTTTAGGTTGCAATTTCCCATTTAATTTCATAAAAATTACTTAATAATAATTTCATTCTAAATTTTTCAAAAAGACCTAAATAAGCCATATAAAGCGAAACTAGTTGCCAATAAATTGGTGCAATTGACAGTTAAAAGTTTAACCTGTTTTTGATATAATTTTCTGAAATCATCAAACATCTCATTAAAATTTTTGATAAAGTTAAAACGAAAGCTCTCCGTATACTTGTAATAGTAATAGTCATTGTAACCACCTTTTTCGAGATCTGGGCTCCAACTAAACATCTTTTTGCTAAATTGTTGCGAAACAAGTTAGGAATACGTTCGATGATATGCTTTTTAGAATATATTATTTCTAAGAAAAATATGACTTATATGTATACTTATCTTGCTTGTAAGATTGATTTATAAATGTCGAAAGCAGGAAATACCACGTAAAACATCAAACGCTTCTGGTACCTTAAAATGATTGGACAGTTTTATAAAGTTTTCTCAATTTTGACGACCATATATACTATTGAACTTGATAGTTTGAATTTCATTAATGTTTTTAGCTTTTTAACGGTATTTCGCAATAATTTTTGTTAAAAGGAATTACTAAAACCCGGTGTGTTTTTTGTTTTAGTTATTTTAAATATTTCAAGAAATGTTTTTCAATGCTTTAGAAAATAGCCAGTTTTTGCAAGAAAAAAGTCTTTATCAATGTATTAATTTTGTTTTGGAAGCACATTTATGGTATAATGCGACTGGAATAAAAAAGTTAGATGTATAAAATTGTGAGTTGGAGTTAACTACATATACTTGTGTTTCTTTTTATTATATTTGTACAAACGTTGTGGCTTTTTAATTTTTGTAATTTATTTTTGTGTATTGAAGCGTTTTATTTATTTTAAAGACGGGACTCAACAAATTATTACCTGAATCGTTTTTTAAATGTGGATTAGTTTTGAAAAATTAGTACATATGTAAGAAGATTTAAATTAAAAGAAAACGTTGTGCAGGTAAATAAAAACATTTTGGCTTTTAAAAATTAAATCGACTATCAATTAGTTAACGCGTTCACTGAAAATCAATGAGTATTATTTTATGTTATCAATTCCGGCATTTCCACTTTGGTTTAGCATTCATGTTATAAATATCACTACTTCATATTTTGGCTACTAAATATCACTAACAAGCTATCGCGACGGCAAGAAGACTGAAATCAATATTAAGTTCTCGTAAATTTATGCATGAGTTGTCCACGTGGTGACTTTGTTCTGAAATAAATCTTGTATTACTTATTATTTCAAAAAATGTTAAAATTTTTTAAGAGGTACATTTGGGACAACTTTGGGTCGATACATGCATGTGTAATGTATGCTATTAAGTTTAATATTAAAATAATTTTTTCGACCTGGATCGTAAGAAAAGAAATCGCGTTGCTTGTAATATTTTTTCCGTCTTCAACCTGTTTTGGATTTATGCGGTAAACCTCGACAAAACCCAATCATTTTAGCAGAAAATGCTAACACAAAAACATCCTGCATTAAAGCTGGGGGAGTTTATCGTTCAGAATCCAAGGCAAGTATACAAATTTGCAGACAGCATTTAAAAAATTAGAACAATGGGAATTACTGAATACGAAGCGCTGTCGTTCAAAATCCTATCAAAATTGCACTGCTTCATGTGGCCACTACCAGTTAAATGGAATTACAAAGCATCCAAACTTGAACTGACTAAACCAGTCTGGAAACTAATTCCGTTCTATATTTCGCTGTTATATATCAGGTTATTTGGATGGTCATTCATTGGAACGACTATATATGTCGGATATATGCACCAAAGAAAAGGATTTCTTAAAATAACATGGGCAATCTTCATATCATGTTGGTTTATATGTATGGCCTTTTGCTTGGCGGTATACTTGGGACACCAACATGGAAAGGCCCTAGTATCGGCCTTTAACGAATTGCTCAAGTTAGCAGATGAAATTTCAAAGGGTAAATAAATAAATAATTTATCTTACAAATCAATTAGTTGATAAAAATCATTTACTAAAATTTATTACAATAGAATATCCTGACAAAATACGGGATGACAAGGAAACACAACAGGCAAACGGTTTTTCCATGTTTATGTTTGCATTCGTTTGTATACCCGTATTATCTACATTACCATATGGCATTACAACATCTGCTTTACTCTCAGATTTGGATTGCCCACATTACATTTTAGAAGAAATTCTGGAGGATCCCCAATATCGCGATAGTTCAACGCTTGTTTTTAAACTAGTGTTCCGCTATATTACCGTTCTTGTACTCTGCTTAGAGCTGCTTCGGCTAACACTCTTTTGTTTTTCCTGTTCCTTGATGACTTTCCGAAGAGTTTATTTTGTAGCTAAATGTCTGCTTGTTAATGTTCATGGCTATAAAGGATTTTTTAAGTATTATATTCGACTTTGTTTGATGTTTAAAAAAGTGGAAAAAACGTTTCTCGTATGTCTATACTTGATGCTAACTATTTCATTTTGGGGGTTAGTGATATCCAGCTGGGTTTGTATGCGCCTGGATCCTGAAGAAATTACAATTGTAATTTACGCTTGTTTTGTGTTTTTTGTCCTAGTTTTGACAGTAGCACACAACTTTGTACTTCCCATGCTTTGTGAGGTAACGGATATGTCAGAACTTGTTGTTAAAGTTCATACGTTAAGGGCTAAATTGGCCTTGTCTAGACGCAGGGTTAGAGGATGTTTGACAAACTTAATGCGCGTGCAGTCAACTACACCATATAGATTAAAATACGGAATATATGGTTTTATTAGGAAATCCTTTTTGGCAGGGTATTATGAAGTTTTAGTTGAACGGGTATTTGATGCTATTATGCTTAAATAGCTTTGGTAACTTTTCAAAGCTTGTACTGCTTATTTGCCTAGGTTTTTTATAGTTTTTTAAAGTTTTCAATATTAAAGTACTTTGTGGTGTTGTTATTTTATAAATTCTGTAATCGACGTTTCAACTAAAAGCTTTTTTAAATTTCGATCAATAAAACTGAGCATTGCGTCATCTTCATCAATCGATTTTGGTTAAACCAGACATGAAGTGTGTCAGTTTCGAAATTAAAGACCATATTGAATAAATTAACCTAGAACTGTGGGCAATGATTTATTTATGTCTAACTATTATTTGGGATAAGGAAAACATAAACTTGATAAATTTCCCTGAAATAAAAAAATGAGTATCTTGATAAATTATCCATGCAAATTAAATATAGCTTAGCATTTCGTTAAGTGGAAACTATGTTCAATACTTTCATCTGATTATTATTACAAATTATGGAGCCGTAATAAATATAAAAACATATTTCAAAATGCAAATATATACTTTTTATTGATCTAAAGTATTTAGAGTACAATATTTCTATCAAAATAATAAAATTTCAGAATAATAACTTAAATAAAAGTAAATTAAATTTACAACAAATAAACTTGTTTACTGATTAACACTACTACAAATATATATTAAGATGCATATTACCTTGTAAATTAATTATAGCTTTAATTTTATTTTGTTCCTATTTATTCAATTCAACTTGTCCTTAATATGAAACAAAATGACCACTTTAAGGCCAATGGGAGTTCTATTTATATCCACAGGAGACGAGGACCTAAACAAAAATTCTTTATTGTTTTTGTATGCCATTAACGTTAACTCGCATTTTCTGGTTTTTTTAATTCAATTCTGAGGTATTTAAAATCAATAATGCAGATTTTTTCTGAGGACTGCGAAGATGGAAACATGCAAAATCCAAAAACTTCACTTTCAACCGAATTCATCAGACACTTTTTGATTGATTCTCAGTTAAAGTCAGTCATTATTAATGAGAAATCGGCAATCCACCATTTATTTCCCATGTAAATCTTTGACATTGGATCACTGATGAAATAATGCATGTGTTTGGTTCATTTTTTCACATATACAATCCTTAAGGTACTACAAATTCGATCGTCAGAAAATATTTTACTGTCCGATGTTAAAATATTATTAAGTCGCGAATAAAAAAATCAGAATTAGTGTGAAGCAATATGCATGTGCAAATATTTCTTGTTCCTGCACACAACTACCCCCAAAACACCAAAGCGGTTGTCCCCTTAAAAACTGAAAAATTGAATCTTTCATAAAACATGTTCTTATATGGTTCAGTGTATTTTAAAAGTAAACATCTTGCTTATTTATTTATATAATACCGTTTTAACCAAATATATAAAAATATTTGTAGTTAAGTAAGAAACGTTAACAAACTTTTATAATGGACAGCCACTGGTCATTTAACAAACCGTCAAAACAAAACGGCCAATATACAAAAATATGAAACAAAAATTAATAATTAACAAATACTCATCTTTTGATGATTACTCATGTGATTTTTAGCTGTAAACTTGCCACGAATCAGTGGTGAAGTGGAATATTCCTTGAAACCCAATACCTCGAAAAGTGGCAACTTCATTTGAATAAGTTTTGCGGAAACGGATTTGAGCGAGAGCTGGAATCGACAAGCTGTTGCAAATAAAATTAAATAATCATGTCAATATTTTTAAAATCTAAGAAGAAACAAACCTATGAGGATTTATAAAAATTTACAGAACACACCTTTATTTTTGTAGAAAATTTGATGTGATTGAAAAGCATATCTAAAAAATATCCATTCAAATATGATCGATCTGATTATTTGGGAAGTGGGGTTCCATTTATACAACTGAAATTGCAAAATGTCACTTTACTAATAAGTTTAAGATTATTTTGTGACGTCATTCTTCGAAACATTAGAACGACAATCAGCTGCATATCGTGCTCATGGTGGATGGACAATACTTGATATTGGGGGGCCAACTTCACGCTTTTGGGGGATGGGGGCTAACTTTACGGGGGATGGGGGCTAACTTTACGGGGGATGGGGGCCAACTTCACGCACATTGCCAAATCTCCGTGGTAATTAAGTAATTTTTTAATTAACACTAAAGGATTAGTAATAATTGGGATTTCAAAATGAGCGATCGTTTTCTTGTTTTGCTCGTCACAATTTTATTTCACAAATTGTGACGTTTTTTCACATGTCACAGTTTAGTATTTTCTGCTGATCAAATTTATTGATAAGTAAACTATCTTACGAGCCTTAGGACTTCAAAGTCCAAATTATATTTCGGGATTTAACATGTAGGTTAGATGCAAATTTCCTTCAAACAAGAATGCAACAAAAACTATCTGCCGGAATCACTTTTAGTTTGTAGTGTTAAAAAGAGCGAAACGAGAGATATCTAGTCACCACAAAACATCTTTTAATGATAACATGTACAGCTGACAAATAACGAAATATTAGTGTAAAAAAACTGGTGATGATGAGATGGTGGTGTTGTCATACAAAATAAATGGTGCTTTTTTGTTTGTGGACAAGCGTCATTTTAGGTACCTCTTGGAATGAATTCTGTATTTAGAACTCTGATTGAGCTTTAAAGATGTACTAAGGCAAAGAATCCATGCAGTTTTCTCTCTATTCTTTTCATGCATAATGTGATTCTTTTTTAAATAATTTAAACTGCTGGTCGATAGTTGAGTATAATACATCATCCTCAACAAAACCCAAAATTGAAAACTGATATATCGAGTGAAAAGAAAGAAAAGGTAGATTTGAGCCGAGATGATTGACGTTTTTCAACCGGACTTCTGGCTACATACAAAAAAGTAAGTGGAAGTGGAAACAAAAAATGCATGGACAACCCGTACCTGCACACATAAACATATGCACATGAAGAAAAAAGTACAATATGCATTGTATTCTTTTACATGTATGTATTTTTGATGTACTTATATCAATTACCAGGACATTTATGTAGCTTTGCTTTCACAATCATGTGAAATATTCACATGATTCGAAGTTCACCCAAGCTCATTCAAATCTTCCTTTGCATAGTGCATACCATCATATTATATAGAAAGCACTGCACTAAAATGTCGTTTTTGAGATGAGGCGAGAGCTTATTGATGATCATACATAGCACCGTTTCATATTAGTGGCCGGATGTACATTGCATGTTTTACTAATTGCATGTGTGAGTATTGCATGTTTACTAATTTGTACAAAATATCGTCAAGAAAATTTATTTTCTTTGATAGGATATTTTGAATTGTTCGGTGAATGCTTTTCAAAAGGTCCTTCAAAAAATGCGTACATGCAAATATAAAAAAATTCACAGAACGTCAATGGAAAGTCAACAATACTTAATATCCTTAAATAAAATCAATCCTTAGTTGCGTTTTCTTTATTCTTAATTCATGTTATGTATTCTGTGCGCACGCAAATTTGGTAAAACAAATAACGCAAGACTATATTACAATTGGTCTTCTAACCTAAAGATTTTTTCGCAAAAAAATGAACAAATTACATGTAAATATTATCTTATGTTTAAACGCAGTTTAGCATAAAAAACCAACAATTATTTTTAAAATATGAATTCCTAATAATTAAAAATATGTTCGTATTCGTAGATAATGTTCTTTTGTACAATTTGGTAACATATTGTGACCAAAGTATGGCTAATAATCATAAATATATAAAAATTGAGTCAGGAGTTTGTCAAGAAAAAATAATTTAGGATCTACTACAAAGTCTACAAAAATGTTATGCTGATACACTACATACTGTGTTAATAATATCATGCTGAAGCTACATTTATTTATACTACAATATGGTTACAATGTTTATTTAACATTATCCACTTAGAATCTGCTATATTTGAACAATTTTGTTGTTCCTTTAATTTATCGGCTATAACATCAGAATGCACCAGCACAACGTGTGCTCTCAAATTTTCTAGCGTATCTAAGATTTTAGAACAACGTAAACATTTAAATCTGCTTAAATTATTTGAAGGCTCATGTACTCTCTCAAATTTTCGAAGTTCTTGCGAAAACAGATTATTCACCAGAAGTTTAAATTGGACTGGAGTCACAAGCTCCGATTTTGCAGACCTAAAAAAATGTTCCGGATAATTCAATGCTTCATGCAGACTTAAATTATATCTAAGCCTAAATGTTTGGTGACAAGTCACGCACTCCATTTGCTTTCTAACAGATCTATGACCAACCTTTTGGCAATCTACTGGAGGGCAATATTTTGTTTTTGCACCCCTTATTTTTAGTCTTGCTAATTCCATTTGAATTTCAATCAAACTTTTTCCATTATTTCGAACTTCTTCAAGTTTTTCATTAACGAATTGACAGTGTTTTGATATTAGATGTGATTTAGCCGCCAAGCGCTCAAACAAAATTCTAGAACAAACTCGGCACTTGTATTTAGGTCTATTTAGTTTGGCTGATGTTGACGCCATCGTGGTGAATTGTTCGTCAAATTGATTTTCTATTACGTACCCAACGTATATTCTAAACGTTTTATCGTCCTCTCCATCAAGTTTTGATCTTTCGAAAAACAGTTCAGGATGAATTGCAATCTTGTGCTTGCGCAAAATCTGACTTGCGCGAAAGATTTTGGAACAAACCAAACATCGGTGGCGGGTCACGTTTGTGATTTTCTTTTGCATACAGAATTCGTTTTTGGTCTTGCTCCTTTGATGTGCTGTTAAATTTTCTTCAAGCACAGCATTGGGCTGCAAAGGGTTATCATCCTGAGTTTGGAAAGATATAGAATTTTCTGTTGAACACTTCTCTTCTTTTTTCGCTGCGTTTTGTTCATCTACAAAAATAAACAAACTAACTGTTATCTAATTTATGCGACAAGCACTAATAATCATTCCGGTTTGAATTTACTTGATTTGGAATTCGTTTGCATAAATTCCTTCTTATAAGAATCAGGTGTTATGAGGTGGTCATCCAGGTCTAGAATTATAGGCTCAAATATTCGTGGTATGAAATCTGAAATTTATTAAATTGATTTTTAATTAGCTAAAGTAATAACAATTTTTACTCAATCGTGTATAGAAATGTTAATGTTATAGTTTACCTTGAACAGGTTCAGGTTTTGAAGTAAATCCTTCCAAAGGAATATTTGGTAAACACAGTTGTGGCGCAGATTTTGTTTTCATTTGCCTAAGGTAAAAATCAATTTTATGCTTTAATATGTTTCTTACTTGTGTCAACAGCTTTGCACAGGACTTTTTTTGTCCCAATAAGTGCTCGTCCAATTTGTTCACATTTCTGTGCAATTTATCAGCACACTCCATAATATTCCATATTTTATTTATTTCATATTCGACTCGAAGCTCTAACTCTTTGATTTGTTGGTAGAAATCACAAATGGTCTGACTAATAATCGTATCGTTTTACAGAGTTCTAACAAATTTAATGATGACACAGAAGGGATTTGTAAAAGCGTATACGCTTCTTTAATAAAACCTGATTGTATTCCAATATATTTGCTGTGAATAGCTAAATGTCGGAAAATAAATGTAATAAATTTAGCGTATTCCTTTTTGCTTTGAACTTCCTCGTCGAAATTTTTAAACACTTTGCAACAGAAACTGCAAATACGACTTGTCCTTGTAGGGGACTCCATTTTCGAAAATATTTTTTGTAAACTTATTTTTTAAAATACTTTTGTTACTGCCTAAAAACCTAATGTGGTTTGTAGCAGTTCTCTTTGAGTAATAAGTACAACGACCAAAATATAGAAAACAAATGAAAGCAGCTGAAGTACATTTATATGAAATGTATGTAATTTATGTACCTGCGTTTCTGCATGTGTGTTGTTGAAAACCGAGGACAATTTGAGGATAAATGTTTATGTTTACAACTGTTTGAGAAACAGTTGAGTGAAGGTTCAAAGTAGACTTCAGTGACGATGCAAAGTCAAGCAAAGCTTTGCTTATGAGAGTTCAATTTTAGAAGGTGTTAGCTTCTACAATGCTTTGCTTATGAGAGTTCAATTTTAGGTGACACGATTCAATATTTCACAAGCTTCCGGATTGGGATTTCACAAGCTTCAGGATTGGGATTTCACAAGTTTCAGGATTGGGATTTCACGACCTTTTGGATTTGGATTCTCGAGCTTCTGGAATGTATGAAACAGTACACTGCAGAAAAATGACACTTTAACTATGAATTCCTCCAAACTGTCCAGATGCATTAATGCACAAAATGTTCCAGTTATGTTCGTATCACAGGACCAGTAGAAAATGAGTATTATTCAGTGACACAAATGGTTAAATTTTACTACAAAAATGAGATCAATTTATTTCAAATAAAACCAATATTAACTCAACAATTTACAACTGAGTGACTGAAAGTCACTGAAAAGAAAACAATTAACTTTGCCCAGAAGGGGCGGAATTTCAATATAATAGTCGGTGGGGCTGCCGGAGCAGCCACCACAAGTAATGATCAAGGCTATGGCCAGGGAAGAAGTGCTGAGTAGCAGGCAGCTACCCAGCGAAGTAGATGCACCACCGAGGAGATGAAGCAATGTGGTCTTCTCGTGTCAGCTCCCACACCTTCACCGCCAGGTTTAGCGCATCTTCAGAAAAAGGGTTATTTGAGACCCAGAAACCCGTTCATTTTGCAACACACTCCCACCTTCCAATCAGGCACCTGCAGGTCCGGATTGGAAGAAAAACTAGCAAAATGACGAGGAGGAGACTGGAGACAAAAAATTTAAAATTAAAGGATTCGGCTGTCCAAACTCGGCTGTTCCCAACCCACAAATCTCGTCAGTAGAGAAGCTGATTCCGGAAACATCCCCGAGTTGGCAGTAAAAGAAAACATCCTCCAGTCACCTCAATTCAATGCAAAAAGAATACACATTTTTTTTAAATTCAAATAAAATCCCAAAAGAAAAACAAATATAAAATTGGTGATGAATCCACCTCTGGAACCATCGCATTTTACTTATCACTTGGGAGTTGATACTCCCACCGTTTCCTCCCACCATGAGGAGGTGTAGTCCATTCCACACAAAGATTTGGAATGGTTGTTCTGTTGCCTCTGCGGGCGTTCTTCATGGGCCGCTGGGGCCAGGTTACCTCTGTCTTTGGAGGCTGGAGATGGGGACTGCTTCCACATCTATTTCCCACTGCTGGGCCTTGAATCCTCCTTCTTTAGAGGTGAGGATGAGTGGATACTTCCACTGATTGGCCTGGGTACCTTCTTCTTTGGAGGTGATGATGGGTGACTACTGCCACTGATTAGGATGACTACGTCCTTTATAAAAGGTGATGGTGGATGGGTACTGCAGCTCCTGGAGCCATTTATTGGCTTGACTGCCTCCTTCTTTGGAGGCGATGCTAAGTGGATACTTCCACTGCTGGTGCCCTGATGGACTTAAGTACCTCCTTCTTTCGAGGTGATGATGAGTGGCTGCTGCCACTGCAGTTGCCGCAGATTGGCGTGACTACGTCCTTCGTTGGAGGTGATGATGGATAGCTGTTGGTGCCACTGATTGGCTTGATAACCTCCGTCTTTGAGGTGATGATAGGTAGCTCTTGCTACTGCTGGTGCCCTTAATGGGCTTGAGAACCTCCTTCGTTATAGGTGATGATGGTGAGTGGCTGGTTCCACTTCTGACGCCCCTGATGGGCCTGACTTGGATGGAGGCGATGATGAGTGGATACTTCCACTGCTGGTGCCACGAATGGTTTTGAGTTCCTCCGTCTTTGGAGGTGATGAAAAGTGACTGCTGCCACTGCTGTTGCCGCAGATTGGCGTGACTACGTCTTTCATTGGAGGCCATGATGGTAAGTGGGTGCTTGCACTTCTGGTGCCTCAGATGGCCTTGAGAACCTCCTTCTTTGGAGGTGATGTTAAGTAGCTCTTGCTACTGCTGGTGCCCCTGATGGGCTTGAGTTCCTCCTTCTTTGGAGATGATGATAAGTGGCTGCTGCCATTGCTGGTGCCCGGTTTGGGCGTGAATACCTCCTGCTTTGGAGGCGATGATAAGTGGCTGCTGCCACCGCAAATGCCCCTGGTGGGCTTGAGTACCTCCTTCCTTGGAGGTGATGGTAAGTAGCTCTTGCTACTGCTGGTGCCCCTGATGGACTTGAGTATCTCTATCTTTTGAGGTGAGAATTAGTGGACAATTCTACTGCTGGTGCCATTGGTTGGCCTGAATACCTCCTACTTTGGAGGCGAGGACGAGTGGACACTTCCACAGCTGGTGCCACTAATTGGCCTGAGAAAGTAGATGATAAGTGGCTGCTTACACTTCTGGTGCCCCGGATGGGCCTGAATACCTCTTTGTTTGGAGGTTATGATAAGTGACTGCTGACACCACTATTAGTGCCCTTGATGTGATTGAATACCTCCTTCTGTGGAGGGGATGATGATAAGTGGATACTTCCACCGTTGGTGTCCCTGGTGGGCTAGAGTACCTCCTTCTTTGGAGGCGATGAAAAGTAGCTCTTGCTACTGGTGTCCCTGATGGACCTGAGTGCCTCCTTCTTTGGAGGCGATGAAAAGTAGCTCTTGCTACTGGTGTCCCTGATGGACCTGAGTACCTCCTTCTTTGGAGGCGATGAAAAGTAGCTCTTGCTACTGGTGTCCCTGATGGACCTGAGTACCTCCTTCTTTGGAGGTGATGAAAAGTAGCTCGTGCTACTGGTGTCCCTGATGGACCTGAGTACCTCCTGCTTTGGAGGTGATGAAAAGTAGCTCTTGCTACTGGAGTCCCTGATGGACCTGAGTACCTCCTTCTTAGGAGGTGATGGAAAGTAGCTCTTGCTACTGGTGTCCCTGATGGACCTGAGTACCTCCTGCTTTGGAGGTGATGAAAAGTAGCTATTGCTACTGGTGTCCCTGATGGACCTGAATACCTCTTTGTTTGGAGGTGATGGAAAGTAGCTCTTGCTACTGGTGTCCCTGATGGACCTGAGTACCTCCTTCTTTAGAGGTGATGATAAGTGGCTGCTGCCACTGCGGTGCCCCTGATGGGCTTGAATACCTCCTTCTTTGGAGGTGATGATGATAAGTGACTGCTGCCACCGCTGGTGCCCCTGATGGGCTTGAATACCTCCTTCTTTGGAGGTGATAGAAAGTAGCTGCTGCAACCGCTGCTGTTAGAGAACGTATTCCATACATCAGTAGGGCCTTTGACTCTGGTTGAGGGACTCTACCCTTCCCAACCCTCGTGGAACCTTCCCTGTGCGCTCCAGGAACGACTTCCATGCATCAGTTGAACATTCAGTTCTGGTTGAGGGACACTACCCATCCCAACCCTCGTGGAACCTTCCGTGTTGGCGCGTCGGGAACGTATTCCATGCATCAGTTGAGTTCTCAGCCCTGGTTGAGGGACTCTACCCATCCCAACCCTCGTGGAACCTTCCATTTGCAGCAGGATAACTTGGAACTCCATGAGGCTCCCACCCTCCAAAGGTTTTAGTGTGGTTCACATTCCAGCCTGTTCGCAGACCACCTTATCCGCGGAGGTGTCACATTCTGTTTAACTGCTGCGACAGAAACCACAAAACTTCACAACCCAGTTGAGATTATACTCAAATACTGGGGACTTCTTCCCTTCCAACTTTAAATAGTTATCACTGAAACTGTCTAAATTATTATAAACCACTTTCGGTTTAAGTCAAGTTGCTCATCAATAAGCTAAAAATAACAAGCTTAAGCTTGAATGAAGATGCATCTGCATTGCATGACAGACAACATCACAGAAACACAACACTTTACTCACTAAAATGTTATTTTAAAAGTTACACACGAACTAATTAGCCAACGCTGAAAGAATCAGCTTGTAAGAAGATGCTCTTGCACTGTAACACAGAGCACTTCAGAAAAAAGACACAAAAAACTTTCAACAAATCACTGAAAAGATTTCTAAAATCACTGAAAAATAGTCACTTAATTACTGATCCTGGCAGGTTCGCCAGTAATGTTGAAAACCGAGGACAATTTGAGGATAAATGTTTATGTTTACAACTGTTTGAGAAACAGTTGAGTGAAGGTTCAA
>JAQFZG010001031.1:0-24324 GCA_034695465.1 Entomobrya nicoleti | reverse complement strand
AATTTTAAACATTTTGCATTTTTACGTGTTAAAGTAAGGCTAAGTTAATTTGCATAATAAATATTTTTTATTTTTTTGTAGCATTATTCCGCTACATTGTAGCATTATTCCGCTACATTATTGTAGCGGAATTCCGCTACTGATCCTCCACTGATGATGTATATCAGCATTTCAAAAAAATTATAACTACATTGTTTGCCATCAAGTCGGTTGCAAATGTACCCGTTTACGTGCTTCGGAAATCTTATATTTTTATCTCTGACCATCTGTCGTCACTTGAGATAAAATGCAATAAATTCATATGTAGGTACATATATAAGTACCTGTACCTGCAATATGTTACTTGTCTTGTGTTCCATAATAAAGTTCATGAATTATTACTCGTTAAAGTGAAATAAAAGGGTACATGAGCTTCAAGGCGTCGTACAAGAAGAAATAATCTCATTGTTTGTATGTCTATACACAATAGATTAAAAATCTGTTATGTATGCATACATGATGCCAACAGCAAACAGAAGATTATTACATACACAAATATTTACCTTTTTGTATTAACAGCTAGTATACGTACGTAATTCTGGCAAAGCTTCTCCATTAAACTGGTTTGGTTTGGTTTCTTCGGGTAAAGGGTCACATTTTTCATTCATTTTACATTTACGCCTTGACTACCTTATTGTAGCATTAGTGAGTAGGAATCCACATACGCTATAATAATAATATGTGTAAACTCCTTGCCCTTTTTCAAGATAAAACTGCATTTTACTTGTTATGCACGTGGAAGGATTTTGTGAAGCTGCATCTTAGTATAAACACTACAAGCTTTAATTAGTTTCTTGTTTACCAGTCAAACTTCAAATTTTCTTCTGCCAAGACGTGTCTATATGTTTATCTCATTAGTGTATAAAATAAACTAATGTTTTAAACACGTAATTTATTATTTGTCTTAAGAACATTTAGTTGTGAAACTTATTGCAATACTTTAAAGAAACACAGTTATTTGTGAAATAAAGTTACTTAATTAGTTAATAAATTTTAACGAATCGATATTTAATATGGAAAAGTCGTTTAACTCTAATACTGTTGCAGCAGCAGATCAATCTCAACAAGATGAAGTTCAAATGTTTAGTGATTTTTCTAACTCAGAAGTTCTGATGCAAGTTAGTCAGCTTGTTAGCTGGGTTAACACTTACGCTGTTTACCAATCAAAAGGTGACCCAACAACGAAAACATTTATGGACGGATATTCTTTAATACACGGTTTACAAGCTCAACTTGAAAGTTCCCAAAAATCAAATGCCACTCGAAATGTTCAAGTTTTAAATGTTAATCAAGAAAAAAGTGCATTGGAACAAGGAAATGAAAATTTAAGACAACAGCTTAGGGAACAAAGTGTCCAGGTTGAAAAGTTTAAAAAGAGGAATTCCAAGCTGGAAAACCACGAAAAGAAAATAGCAATTAGGGAAGTGATGCCTCTTGGAAAATTAAAATGCAAGGTGGCCAACCTTCAGCTAACTTTCGACACTCTTGTAAGTAAACTGGAAAAGGAACCTCTAAACAAGGAGGATGCCTTATCTGTTCAAAGAAAAGAGGAATTGGGAGAATTTCGAAGAGATGTTGGTGACTTATTTGGCCGAGTGAAGCACAACATGACTAAATGGGAGAAAAATCAGAAGGAAATGGTTGGAAAATTGGAACGGACCAGAGTTGGTCTAAATAGCTTGAATGAAACAGTTATGCCTACACCAAAGCATGTTAACCTTGCAGATTTACAAATGAACCCTACTATCTCGCCACAAGCGACATTTCCAAGTACTTCAACTGCTATTCAATCAGCTGGAAATATGCATTTTGAATTAACCAATCAACCACTCAAAATCAATTACGGTAAACCCAAAAACAGGGAAATATCTGGTATTTCAGTTAAAACTGCGTTATCTAAGCATATAAAGTCTCGCAACATCCGGAAATCGAATGAAAATATTCAGCAGTCTGAGGCATCAACTTCCACGAACATTCCAGCATTTTCCGGTAGATCGAATTTGGAACAAATTTTACCAATTCCTACAACTTCAAACGCTTGTACTGTTTCCGTTCCACCAACTCTAAACGATGCTGGTGAAAATATAGGTTCTCCACAAAAACCAAAGTCGCCCATTGTTTGTGGGCTTTGTGGATCAGGATTCAGCACTTTGGTGCAACTCAAGCTGCATCATGCGGTTTTTCAGTAAGTTATTTTAGTAAATATTTTACAATTTAAATAGTTAACAGTTTAATTTAAATTTCTTATTTTGTCAACAGTTCAGAATCAACTGGGGGGCCAGCAGCTGGACATGAATTTCAGAATGAACCTTTACCATCGCAAAGAAACCTACCCCAAAATCTACCACAGCCAAATGAAGCTGTTCAGTTGGCTCAGTATTTTTCAGCTCAACAAGCAAATCAAAGAGCGTCAACATCTGCTGCTGCAAACATGGAGCAGTACTTGATGCAATATTTATTGGACCTTGCGGCTGGTATTTCCATTCCTCCACCACAGAATTTGGATTCGTTTCCTGGATATGGAAATGATCGGTGTTAGTTTGAGGTAACATTTCTTGCAGGAAACTTCAATAAATTCTAAATTGGTTGCTAGTAATGTCAGGGAATTATTGAGAAAAATAACATGTTATATTTGTTTGTTTCTTTATACAACGCGAAGAGGTTTTAAAAAATATGTTCGCTAAGTTTACTCTACTTGTTTTTATTCTGAATAAATATTTTGCATATCTACATTCTAAGATTTTATTATTTTTAGACATGTCATGTTTTGTGGAATATGATTTTTATAAGATAGCTTTTGCTCTAAGACTGTTCTACCTTTTATACTTCTTAGCTTACAATATTTTAGTTTCGTACTAGCTTAAAACATGTAAAGTAATGAATATATAATTTATAGCGACATAAATATGCTTGACATATAAATATTTTGGAGTAGTTTTAAATTTTAATGGTAAATATGTAGGTATAGATTACTATATCTATTCAAATTATGTATTGAGAGTAAATATTGACATGATATTTGGATTAAACTAATAGTTTTTGTAAAAAAAAAGTTAGTAGTACATATAAACGCTGTCATTCTGATACAGACTTGTATTTTGTCATGAATTTTGGCATTACGTTAATCCAACAGCATTTATAAAATATAGACTTCTACCTTGTGCCATCTATATTTTTATGTCATCCTGTATTCAAGTTATGCTTCAATTTTGCAAATAAAGTAAATAACTCATATTAAAAACATTGGGACACAACTGAACAATACAATTCTTTTGTTTCAGTTGGGTGTTCGACTTTTGGTCAAGAACAATGATTACACCATGTGTGAAAAGTAAGCAGTTAGATAACTACACAGTTTGCTAAATAGTAATCTTAATGAAAATGCCCTCTTCTTATCCGTTTCAATACAGTCAGTTAGTTAATTGTTTTTGAGGTAATTAAATTACCCACTGCTGTTTGTTACTCTAATGCTTGCAGACAAACTTGTTTGTTCCAGCATTCATTTCGAACAAATTTGTAATAGGTAAACAAATGTTTTAGTTTACGATTTCAACATTTTTGATTTATATGCAGAGTATTTGTTCTGTACGTCCAAATATGATAATCATGGGCTTACGAAAATCCACTATCATACCTATAATTCTGAGCTTAGGTACTACGTACATTTGTATTGGCATGTTGAATGTATATTATGTTACGGGTGGCTAATATCATTCATAATTTTCCAACGAATCGTATAAAGGAAAGGGTTCAAGCAATATAAGAAACGGGCATACATATGTGCATAACATAAAAAAAATATTCATGGCTTGCATAAGCATTGACTTCTGGAGGGGCAAGAATAATCGATTTTGATTTAAGTGCTAACCATTTTCATAGTTTGTTAGTACAAGCTGTTAACGTACCAGTACAAACATTCGAAAGTTTAAGTGAACTACAAATATAACCATTTTGTGAATATTTTAAGAGATATTAACATGAAAACAGTATATGCCAAACAAGATTTGTTAGGTTGTAACGTTTTTAATACATCTTTCAAACTCATCAATATTGTAAGCAATAATATTTGCATATTATATTGATTAAATTTATATAATTTTTTGATACAATTTTTCACCGTTAAAAATTGCTTTTAATAAATTAAATCAAATTAAAAAATTCACTTAGTGCATGCTTAGGTATTTTAAACTTAAACTAAATGCTGACGCTTTACCAAATGAGTAATTTATTTGAATTTTGTCAAATTATTGAGAAGCCGATTTCATTTGCACTATAATTATAGCATATGTCACCACAAAGCTTGTCATCTGAAAAAAAGAAAACCATTTCGTTGCACATGATAAATAAAAAAATTCTTTCTTGTAATAACTAATAAAAATAATTCATATATTCACATACGTTTGTCAAGAATCCATACGTAACAGTGAATAGCTTGCAGCTGATTGCGATGGGTTCAACATGCAGCTCATTTCTTACAGCGTAATATTTTGTTTCAATGTTTTTGTCCACAAATGGTTCACAGCCCTTACACCACTGTATGAATGAACTTGTTACGTAACAATTAAATTCGGCGGAAATGATCCATGTCAAAATATTGCAAATAGCAAATGCAACAACTGATATAAATGACCCTTTGAAATCAATAGTACGGAAAACTCCCGGAAGTTGGCAAAGATAAATGAAAAAGTCGATATGAAATGCCAAGTATTGATATCCAAACATCTCGTTGATGAAATCAACATCTTCTCTGAACTTTTTCAAAGCATGAATGCCCTATCAAAATAATTACGTCGGGTTATCGAAACTTAAATAAACAATTATTCTTATATATTTTAGTAACCTTTTCAAATTGATGATATCCAATAATTGTCAAGCTATTATTGAAGTCCCAAGCCATTCCCAATACGGTTGTGCTTACAGCAAAAAGAAAGGCCTGTGTCACAGAATAAAAAAGAACGATGGGTGTTTCAATGACAACCGAAATAAATTTTCCACCAAACGGCAAATTCGATATGTACTTAAATGGGACCAAGTTCAAGGGAATATCCGAGTTTTCTGGAAAGTTTCCAGTTATTACTGGAATACCAATGCAAAAATTAAAATATGCATCAATACTACATCTGAAAATAACCAGCAATATTATTATTGTGAGATGGATGTTTGTTAAACTCGTTGCTTTTAAAGTGTTGATCAAGCTATTCAACTTAGCCCTATCAAGCCAAACGAGCTTCATGAACAGAAACCATAACATAGTGGAACCAACGTGGTCAACGAAATGAAAAACTTCGGAGACGAAGAAATCTGCCAGTTTGTTAAATCTAAGTAAACGATTTGCCAAACCGAGAACCAGGTGAGTTGATATTATGAAATGGACTAATGCACATGGGACGATTTGTAAAATGATTCGTTGGAAAGTGAAGCGATGTTCTAATGTATTCCATTTTATGCGAAATGGAACAAAGAGAATGAGGTTGCACAAGTTCATAAATAATATTATTGGTGACGTTGGGGCCGGCTTTTGTTTTGCCTGAGAACCAAATGTTTCGGAATTAAGGTCAACTGCGTGACGATCTTGGGTTTTTATGAAGGTTCCCATGGCAATATCTGAAGATAACAAAATTTAATATATATAATTTACGGCGTTTCCGAACTATTCAATACAATGTCTACAAATTTTATTTCATGGAATATTTCAAGCGCAACAACAGTGACGAAGTTGTGTACTGCTTGGGTAAAATACGTTTAACTTGTTTTTGAGCGAATAAATTCATTCGTCGTAAGCAAAATGTATTTTGGGTTAAAAGACAATCCAATTTGATGTCTAGTGTTTGTATTAAAATATGCCAAATATTGTATTGCTATTCAGATATAATCAATAAAAACTCTTAGATTTAATTGCTTTACTACACTAATATAATTAAATTGATGGGACAATTCCATTTAATACTTTAGATTGGATAATGGAAGAAGTTTATGGACTTAAACTTAAACTTATAACATTAAGTGTCAAATAATTTTTTAAACCTTAAATTATGTCCAGCTACATCTATGTATATACATCCATGCCTAATCTAAGGATATGTATGTAGTATTTAAATCATGTGATATGTAAGAATTTCAATACTTTTATACTGTAATGGCATAAATAAATATAAAGTACATAAACAGTTAATTATACAATCGTTTGACACATTAATTTTTTTCTCAGAAAGAAAAGTTTTTTTTACTAAATCAGATTTACATATTTGGAACAATGGTTTTGTGGTCGTTAAAATAACATGCGAACATAAATTAATATTTATCGAAAAAGTTACCGTACATATTTTGTACAATGTTAGATCAGCCGTAATTTAAAATGTTCAAGAACATATTATTTTCCCTGTTTGCTTTTGCTATATTTAAGGCACACTCAAACAAATCATATCAAGCAGGGAAAGTCAATTTGGCAAATAGTACTTTAAACTTTGTAGCAGTAATAAAAGGTATTGATAAAGTTACAACCTGCCCAAAGGAAAGAACATATGTTTGTTTTTCAAATGTTTATACGCGAGATATTCTCTGTCCAAGTAAGTTTGTTAATGCAACTAATTTTTAGAAGAATATTACAGTTATACTATCCCATGTTTATGACCATCTTATTTGATATTAGCTCTTGGGAACAACCAAGTACATCCCAAAGCTCACTGGTTCATAGGAAATTGTTACTGCTGCCGCCGCTGGAATGTCTGAATATTAAGCTGATCGATTTGATAAAAATCAGTCAATGAAAAAGTTTTTTATTTTAAGAAAAGGTTAACAATTTGAAAAAACAGACCAGCAAGCTGTTCAAAATTTAAATGGCTAAAAACAAGTTTCAGAAGTTTCATCTAATTTTTACGAAGTAGATATATTTCCAAAAAACCACCTTCAGTAAACTCTTATTTAGGTAAAAGTAAAAAGAACAATTTTAATTTTGACTATTTAGCTTTCTGCAATAATACTTATGTAGGATTGAATTGGTCATTAATACAGGTAGATTCTCAGGTACTTCCTGTCAATTTGTCTGAACACGAGAAGCTCAAACTACTCAACATTATTACCTGAACTTATTCCTTGCTTACCAAAAACCTATTATTTCTCTACAAGTCTAAAACTAATAACCAATCCTTAGATACTGTAGAATTAAATAACATAATCTACTCATACAATAACCTAATTTGCAAATTAGCACTTTGGAAATGACGATGATCACAACATATTTTCATCCTCGTCATTTTTCAAGCTCAAACTTTAACTTTTGAAACCAACATGTAATGTTGAGGGTTGAACTGAAAACTATCAAATTTATATTTCTACATAGATTAACAAAGCTAGCGATTTAGAAATAAATACAAGCAGTCAAAAAACTTTAATCACCATTTTTAAAAAAAACGATAAAATTTTGAACCAGACCAAAACGTCCAATGATAAAATTCTATCAAATGAAAACCGCGTCTACTCAAACTTTAAAGTTTAAAACAACTCTGAATGGCTAATATAAACTAAAATTTTGTTCAAAACATTGCCTCTTGGGGGTTTACTAGTTTTATATAATCTCATAAGCACGTCCAAATTAAAAAACGTTTGATTAAACCTCCGACCTAATATCATAACCAAAATACCCAGCAACTAAGTAATCCACATTAAAACAAACTATTCCTCACAACATTGTCAAAATAAAGTTTTTCTGCTCTATAAGACCAAATATGTTTCCTAGTAAAATATTATTATTTTTGTACGCTGCAATTCTCATTTTAAGTTCCCTGGCAGAAGCAGACACACAGCATATGAAACAAATTGAAAACTTGGCTTTTCCATTCATGCCAAGTAGTACACCTTGTCATGTTCACATTATTACGTCTATTGATTTAAACATTCACTTTTCCAAGCATCCCAAGAATTACTCAACGTACACAATTCGACGAATGCATCCCCTTGATCCATTTACACTTTCAATTCTAAACGAAACCTATGCTGTTGACCGTTCTGTATTTTCCCATGGAAAATACACTGTTGCCAAAAAATCTTATCAATCGACAACAGATCCACAAATGGAAATAAATCCACTTTCATCTCGGCCAACCAAATGTGTACTTTTCCTCATAATTTTTCCAAAAGAATTCGAAATAAGGGAAAGCGAAAACAATGATACGGTAGTATATTTTTACTATCTGACAGCAATTCAAGAGCTTAAGGACTTGTATCGCTTTCCAACTATTAATCTGATAACTGAACCACCAGTTTACAGTGTTGTTCATATTATCGTTTCAAAGCCATCTCCAGTTTTTAACATGTTTCAAGGGAAACTTCGAGCAAATTTACAAGCAAGCATAAAAATAAAGTTCCCTCTGACATTGATAATACAACTTCAAGCTACAGAACATTCAAATATTGTAAAAATTCCCGAAATAAATGAATACACAAATATTCTTCTGTTTTGCTACTTTTGTGTAACTTCAAGCACGTTCACTTCTTTAGAGGATTATTATCACGGTACAAGTTCATATCAACCAATTACTTTAAAGCATTTCTCAAAATCTACCAGTGATTTTTGGGCCCCGAGAGTATGGAGCTTAGACTATAGTGACTTTATGAATACAGTCGATTTTGATGACTACACTGCACTCAAAAATCCGCGTATGTTGCCATTGAACAAAACCTTAGTGTTCAGATTTGCTATAATACATTTCCTCTTAAAATATACAAACAGTTCCCTATTTCCTTGTTATGGTCTCAAAAAAAACTGGACCTTACCTGTCCACAATAATGAAACTGAAGAGAGTAGTGCAGCTTGTAATAGACAATATTTAAATATTTACCCAAAACTTAAACCTGAGTCAAGATATTCAGTGGCTGATTATGGTATATCAAATGATGGGTCAACTTGGACCTGGTCCACTATAATTCCAATACAAAGATTTGGATACAACTTTTTCACTTGCTTTTACTACGACTATAGATCCTGGAAATATTATTTGGAACCATTTGATCCAGAAATTTGGATAGTCTTAGGAACATATTTGCCCATTTTGGCGTTAAGTATGCATATAACGTTAATAATACGAAAGTTTAACAGAAGCGATTTTAGTCCCTATTTGTTTGCATACTCTACAATATTAGAATACGCATATGAAGTGCCGAATTATGTGTTTAAAATTAAAACTATGAAAGCGATAATCGGTGTTTGGTTATTTATGGCCAGTATATTTACAAATGCTTATAAGGGAATTGCAATTACGGGCGTTACGGCACCCAAAGTAAAAACCAGCTTGAATTGGATTTACGATTTAATAAGTATTTATGAGAGTGCACCTAGCAACATGACAAAGTATGCAATAAACGAACAGAAAATTGATTTTAAAATATTGTCCTCGTTGTCTCCCAATGGTTTGGATGAATGGTTAAGTGTAAACCCGTCAAACTTTAGTCAAGCTAATAAAGATGGAATGTTGATTTCAACACAAGTTAGTTATAATGACTTAATAATTATTCAAGAGCTCGAGTATGAAAATATGTACAATTATAGGCGTACTCCATGGTTTGACCCTAATGCAATTGTTGATGCTGAACTCACAATGAAAAATAACTTTTATGGAAATTTGCTTAGTCAATCTAAGGATATATTTGTAGTTCCACAACCTGCAGAAAATTACACAAATAACTTTGACGTCGCCGTTGAAAGAGAATTGACAGTTTGTTCTAGAAAGGTTATGTATGTGGATGATGAGAACCAAGTTAAAAGGGATGTGGAATATTACAGTAGACATTATCACTACAACAAATTCTTTGTGGGAAATGAAACTATTATCGATGATTACATGGGTTGGAGATTTGAAAACGCTAGGGGGTCGAAACTACCATATATATTCACGAAACTGATAGAAAATGGGATATACCATCAACTAGAATGGTATTATCAGCAGCAAAAGTATTCCGGTGAACGACTTAAATATACAAGAAGAAAAGTAGAGATCGGTCATGAACCTGTGAAACCACTGGATTTGCATTCAAATATACAAACTATATTTTATTTGTTTCTAATGGGAATAGCAGTGACGTTGGTGGTAATCATTGTTGAACTAATTGCTACAAGACTAGGTCCAAAATTTGTGTTTATTTTAGAGGCTCTTCAAATATTTATAAGAGATACATGTGTGCTAATAAAATTTAAGTGGCTTGTATTTCGACTTAACTCAACTATAAATCTTTCACAACTTTTTCGTCATTCACAATCTACAAAAGAATGGTAAATAATTATTAATTTAAACTAATACAAATATTGAAATATTACATTATTGTAAAAATATTTTACTGTCCATCATCAAAAAATAACTTGAAGTAAATAAATAAACAATGCCATTTTAGTACTACCCACAACGAAACGTTGAAGTTAATTTATTATTTGTCACCTAAAAAATTTAATCTAATGAAGTAGAATAAAGTGAGAAGAAAATTAAATTGATACGCTACCGAGAGTTATGATAATTAATCCTAGGAAAAAATGGTTTCTTAAAGCTTCAGTAATTTTGAAACCTATTTTCTTACAATCTTCTGTGTACCAACTCTAGAAGGTGCTTGAGCAATTATATTAAAAAGCTTAGAGATTTGCCTTTTAAACAAACAAACAACCCCTTTAACTAATTCAAGCTCATAAAGAACAAAAACAGAAAAAGCCACTGGGTTACTACAAAATCCATCCTTATGCAATAGCAAAACTTTTGGTAAATCGATATGGTCACTTGTCAAACGAAAAGGTTTTTTATATACAAATCCTGCTCTATTTCTGATGAACAAGTTCTGAGCCCAAAGTGACCGGTTGAAGCATAAGCTCTATAATTCGATTAGAAATTAGTAGAGACGATGCAAAAAAGAAACCATAGTTTGGTATAATAACTAAAACGTATTTGTCTTTATTGGAAGTAAAATGGTATTCATAGAAAACTGTTAAGCATTACGGAAGGAAGTTGGAAATTAAACAGTTGGGGGAACTCTATCTATTATTGCCACATTCGTATTCAGCAGGGAAAATAGTTTTTGTATAATTTCATGTAAACTTGTCGTATAATAATTTCTCGATAAGTTTAAATACTATATGCTGAAAACATGAGGCAAATTGATCGCAAAACGCAAAGGTGTCTACTTGTAAGTTCAAGTAACAAATACTTTAATGCAAGTTTTGATAAAAAACATATTATGAAAACAATTATATAAGGTCATGTTAATACTCTAGGAAAAAATTACTCCTTTTTTGCTCATTCTTTCACTCACCGTCTCCGGCCCAGGCCCATTTTCTACTTTTTGCTCTAATTCTAAAACTCTTATCCTTATATTCACGTTACTGTACTCGATGGATGCATCATGAAATCATGCATTTACTTTTACAATTTGGAACGACACTTCTATAACTGGAGATTCCTGGATAGACTATTTATAACAATGCATACGAAGGATCCTGAATTCTGCATCTTACTTACTCCTCTTGAAAGGCATACAACTGAAACAAAAAATTGCAGAATAAAAAACTCAGATCTTGAAGCACTCTTACTATTGATGTTTTAACTAACGTGGGCTTCTAATTCCAAGTAATTTAATTGATCACTGTATATTTTCTAATTTGATTATACTTTTACATAAAAATAATTAGCTTGATAAAATTATTTGATTCAACAGAGTTCTTTCGGAATTCTGCTTGTCAATATATTCAATTGTGAGAAGCGGAATGCAGTCAACGCGGAACAATGAGTGATTCGTAGAAGCAAAGTGAATTAATCGTATACATATATACATATATAATGTTAAATCTATGAAGACATAGATTCTCTTTTGTTAGAACATATACATACATATTTACCATTATACTTATATTTTCGTTTTACAGTTTCCAAGAAACAACGATTTCAAGACTATGTTATGTGCCAAATTGTTATAAATTGTTCAAAATTTTAGTGCAGTGCATTTTATATTTCTAGAGTAAATCTTTGATTGGTAAAATTTTTTAATTTTAAGTTCAATCTATCTACAACCAAGACTATTTACTATATTTTTGAATTTTTATTTTTTGTAATGATGCTCTATGGGCCGTGGCTCGAATGAGATGTAATAAAGACTACTATACTATACTATACCATATATTCAATTACTTAATAAGTAAATTTTAAATCAAAATACTTGGTTTTAAAAGTGGCTTTTGCTAAAATCTCATAAGACTAATGACATACCCACGAAGTAAGAGGCTTTTAAATAATTGCTTAATAGACCAGTTAAAATAATTATACGACAACACAAACGCATAGATAATTCTAATAAGTGGCAATTTCCAACAAATAACTAACAAAGCTTTTATTAACTCAAATCCGATACTCATTTACATATGCATATAAGTTATATGAAGTCAATAGTTCTCTGTCACATTTTGTTGAGCAGACTTGAAAAAAATGAAATTAGAATTTCGGCGTTTTTTGCATTGTAATTTCGAATGTCAAACTTTTCAAGTCTGCTCAACAAAATGTGTCAGAGATTTTTAACTATTGACTTCATCAGTACTTATACATGGGTGTTTACTTGTACCACAGAAAGTATCCGAGTATGGACTTTCGAAATTTGGCTGATACAGAAGTTTGAATTGTTGAAATTCAAATTTTCCTTTATAAATCTCGTATTTTTAGGAAATTCGAATCATCAACGTTCAAACTCGCATAACGTTTTCCCAACTGTATCAATCCAGTTAATTCTTTTAGGATTTTGAAGAACAGTATCTGAAGATTTTATTATGCATGCTAATCACTGAAAAATTAAATGTATTGGTGTAAATAATTTTAAATGATTGCTCATAAATACGGTTTTATTCTATAATATCTTTACAGTGGTATTTTGGTGGTGGTCCAAACAAATGCGCACCATTTCCGCTGTTGTTGACCGACACCTCCCATATTACTATCAGTTATTACCTACTAAATAAGTGTTCCACACATCATGATGCACGGTCAATATCCAGTACTATTTAGGTAGCAGAAATTTCAAAATGTTAAAAAAATATTGTGATTCTATATTGTTTTTACACAGCTTATTATCATCGTATCAGTTCTTACCACTTGATCACACTAGATCAGTTTTCAAAAAAACAGCTGAATCCCGGGGCCCAAGAACATGGAGCTTAGAGCCTGGAGACTTCATGTCCACAGTTGACTCAAAAGACTATGAACTAAAAAATCCCCGTTTATTACCCCCAAACAAAAACTTAATACTTAGGTTCGCCATCTTACAATTTCTATTAAAACACACAAACAGCTCCTTGTTTCCATGCATCGACCTCTATGAAAATTGGACCTTACCAGTGTACAACAATGAAAATGAAGAAAGTAATAAGGCTTCTTCCAGTCATTTTTTAAATACTTACCCAAAACTTAAACCTGAGTCCCGATATTCAGTGGCTGACTATGGCATATCAATGGATGGTTGGAGTGGACCAGCAGAAACAAGATGGGCTTGGTCTGCTGTAATTCCCATACGCAGATCTGGTTACAACTTTTTCACTTGTTACTTTTATGACTATAGATCTTGGAAGTACCATTTACAACCCTTTGAACAAGAACTTTGGATAGTTTTAACAAACTATTTACCCCTTTTGGCTATTTTTGTTCATATTACCTTAATAGTTCGAAGATGGAACAGAAGCGATTTCAATCCGTACTTTTTTGCGTATTCTACAATTTTGCAATATGCGTACGGGGTACCTGACTATGTATTTGAAATCAAAGCATTGAAAATAATGATAGCAATTTGGCTATTAATGTCTAGTATATTTACAAATGCTTATAAGGGAATTGCAATCACTGGCGTTACAGTTCCAAAAGAAAAATCCAGTATTGTTTGGATTTATGATTTAATAAGTAACTTTGATAGTGCTCCTAGCGGGCGCCGATAGCAAACGTAGAACCATGCACTCTGCATGTAATGGTCTATTCCTTTTGGAAGTAAAAAAATCACAAAACACAAAAAATCACATCTTAAAGCACATTTTGCTTGTGATTTTTCAAATAAACATTTTTCCAATTTCAATCATTTTAACTATTCTTCGTATAGTTCCTAATTTGATTATACTTTTACTTTTACAAAACTTAATGAAAATATTTGTTACAGTAGTCTTTATGTAATCCTGCTTGTTGATATATTCTATTAGTTAATGCTTAAATACAAGACGGAAATACTTAGCCACTTATCAATACTGTTAATCAATCTTCACCTTAGAAAGTAGGTCAACATTTCATACGTAATAATATAACTGGCATACCTATAGAGTTCAAACCTTTTAAAATATTACGCATTAAGCCAACTAAAATAATTTAATCACAAAACAAATGCGTAGTTATTATGGTGAGTAGGTAGCATTATCTAAACAAAAATATAAATATGCTTTAGTAACTCAAATCCAACACTGAACAACAGACAAATTTATTACTTAGAAAAAAGCGTACTCAGAAAAATTTAAAATGTTCCCTGGAAAACTTGTTTTCGTTTTCTACGCTGCGTCACTCATTCTAAGTGCCCAAACGCTATCAGGGATAGACCAAATCACCAATCTAGAAAATTTAGCGTTGCCTTTCGTGCCAAACCATACATTTTGTCATGTTCATATAATCACTTCTATTACTTTAAACATTCACTTTTCAATTCACCCCAAAATATACACAGCGTACACAATACGACGAATGTCTCCACTTGATCCATTTTCACTGTCAATTCTAAACGACACATCTGCCGTAGGCCAGTCCGTATTTTGGCATGGAAAATACCGCATCATCAAGAAAACATACCAATCCAAAATAGATCCAGGTATAGAAATCAACCCACTTTCATCCCATCTCACCAAATGTGTACTTTTCCTCATAATTTTTCCAAATGAATTCGAACTCAGGGAAGATTCCAACAACGACACTGTAGTATATTTCTATTACCAAGCAGCTATTCAAGAGCTAAAGGACTTTTATCGATTTCCAACCATAAAATTACTTATTGAACCACCAGTTTACAGTGTGATCCACGCTATTATATCAAAACCCTCAAAAACGTTCAACATGCTTAGTGGGAAACTTCGTGCAGATTTACAAACAAGCGTATGGTTTTTAAAGTCTCCCCTGACATGGATCCTACAAATTGATGTTAAAAATCTACACGACACAATTATAATTGATGAAATAAGCGAACATGCTCATACTCTGTTGTTTTGCTACTTTTGTGTACCATCAAGTACCTTTGATACACTTGAAGATTATTATCACCGTACCAGTTCGTATCAGCTTAAAACTTTACATCAATTTTCAAAGTTACCCAGTGACACTTGGGCGTCAAGAGTATGGAGCTTAGAATATACAGACTTTATGTCTACAGTTAACTTGGAAACTTACAATGAACTAAAAAATCCACGTTTATTACCATTAAACGAAAATTTAGTATTTAGGTTTGCCATTTTACAATTTCTACTAAAAACCACAAACAGCTCATTATTTCCATGCAACGGCCTCAATTCAAATTGGACGTTACCAGTGACCAATAATGAAACTGAAGAAAGTAGTGCAGCCTGTTTTAGATATTTCCTAAATATTTACCCAAAACTTAAACCCGAGTCACGATATTCAATAGAAGACGGTATGGACGGTTGGATTGGACAAATTGAAACTAGATGGACTTGGTCTGAGATAATTCCGATACGACGATTTGGTTACAATTATTTCACTTGCTATTTTTACGACTACAGATCTTGGAAGTACTATTTGCAGCCCTTTGAACAAGATCTTTGGATAGTTTTAACAAATTATTTACCTTTTTTGGCCATCTTTGTTCATATAACCCTAATAATTCGAAAACAGAACAAAAGCGATTTCAATCCTTATTTATTTGCTTATTCTACTATAATAGAATATGCCTATGGAGTACCTGACTACGTATTTGAAATTAAAACATTGAAAATTATGATAGGAGTTTGGCTATTAATGTCCAGCATATTTACAAATGCTTATAAGGGAATTGCAATCACCGGTGTAACAGCACCAAAAGAAAAATCTAGTATCGTTTGGATATACGATTTAATAAGTAAATATGATAGTGCTCCTAGCAATGTCACAAACTATGCAATACATGAGCAGGAAATAGATTTTAGGATACTGTCTCCCTTGTCTCCCAATGGTTTAGATAAATGGCTGAATGAAAACTCGTCTAAATATATTCGTTCGATAAAAGATGGCATGCACATTTTCACCAATACTAGACAAAACGACCTAACAGTTGTTCAGGAGCTTGAGTTTGAAAATATGCACAATTTTAAACGGACACCCTGGTTTAACTTGAGTGCTCCTGTTGACGTTGAACTCACCCGTAAAAATAATTTTTACGTAAATTTGCTCCAGAATCCTGAAAAAATATTTGTGGTTCCAGAGCCTGAGGAAAATTACCTGGATAACTATGATGTGGCTGTTGAAAGAGAATTAACAGTTTGTTCCAGAAAAGTTATCTATTTAGACGATGAGAATCAAATTAAAAGGGACGTTGAATATTATAGCAGACATTATCACTATAACAAGTTCTTTGTAGGAAACGAAACCATTGTAGATGATTATATGGGTTGGAGATTTGAAAGTGCAAGAGGATCAAAGGTACCGTATATATTTAGACAATTGTTGGAAAACGGGATGTATCATCAATTAGAATGGTTTTATCAGCAACAAAAATATTCTGGTGAACGACTCAAGTATACGAGAAGTGAAATATCTAGTGAATACGAACCTGCGAAAGCACTTGATTTGTATTCGAATGTACAAACTATATTTTATTTGTTCCTAATGGGAATCGCGATTTCATTAATAGTAGTCGGGATAGAACTAGTTGCTAGAAAATTGGGAAATGGAGTAGTAAAAGTTGTAAATGCTTCGTTTACATTTTTGAAGGATACATATGTATTGGCTAAATTTAGGTGGCTTCTATTAAGACTAAGCTCGGATTAAAATGTTTCTCGACTCTTTCGGCAGTCAACAAGTACAAATAACTGGTAACGGTGAAAGATTCGTTTATGATTTATTAATAATTTTGTGTAATACACTGGACAAAATTTATTTTGCATACTGGTTTCTTTTTTGTTCTTTTAAGTTTGCGTTTTAGCCATTTTAATTAAATTTATATTTATTTCATTAACCACAATAAAAATAGATGTCCGATGTTACCGAAATAGTGTTTTTCAAGTTTATTACACATCGAAAATGCGGATGAACAATTAAGCGTGGTTAAAAAATTTACTGTAACAATTAATTTTACCTAACGACAAAACATTTGTAAAAACAGGGAAACTATAATTTTTAAGTGGCTAGTCTTCTTTACAAAAAAATGTTTAGTTGGAAATCGTAAATTCACATAATATGTAATGTTATCATTAGAAGTAGTGTACACTTTACTGTAAATTATCATATGCAATATTAAACATTGACCATTAAATTGAATTTCCTGAACTACCCCTATATCTACTAATGTGCAGTTATTAATGAACGATTTATATTGCTAACATATGATTGCATGTAGTAATAAATGGTTGCAAAACAGTTTTGATCAATAGTAAAAAAATGCACAGTACAAAGAACAGTTTGTAGCTTAATTTTGATATACTAATCTATTTAGAATTTTAGAAATGATAAGGTTGTAAGTACATTATTTTGAAATAAAACCACACCACATGAATAATTTAACTTCTTTCTGCACGTCATTGACTTATCCTTGATATCTAATATACATGTATGCTTGTTTCCTGTATGTTTTATATTACACGTCCCTCAAAAGTGTATATTTATAAACATTTTACTGTTTAGACAGATTTTATTATAAAGGACATTTAAAAACATAAGTCAAAACCCTTGGCAGCTTCCTTGTTTCTACAAGTTATTTCACTATTTCATATTTCAAAGCTAACACGGCCAAAGCTATTCAACTAAAACTTTGCTCCGATTGCTTTTATTCGTCAAAATGAGACTAATTTTTCAAATTTATCGCTTACATCAACTATTCAATAATAATGGAACCTGTTTTCCGATAACATGGGACCACAATCGTCTAAAATGGAACTCCACAAGTGCAAAGTCAACCTTCAAAACATACATTGTTAAATCCCTTGCAATTAAACTATTTATGATTGCATTGGGTACATTCATAATTCAAGCAAACATATTTGTTCAAAATTTATTTGAATTTTATCACATTATAGGTCAATCTGTTATGGTCGTGGTGATACTTAGTGCAATTGTTTTGGACGCATTCCTTTTTAAGCACATTGAAAATTTGACTCTCTGCATTAATTGGGCTCATACGACAGAAAAACATTTCGAAGTATCCAAAACCGATGAACTTTTTATATGCAAGGTCGTATTAGCCCCAAACTTGTTAATAATTACATTGATGTACACTTTTGTCATATTGTACGTATATTTAGATACGGATCCTTTTTACAATTTTTACAAATGTTTATTTTATTTTACGCAAATAAGCTGTTCCTTTAAATGCTACCAATATTTAATGTTGAAACTGATTCGTTTAGTAGTATGTTTATTTATTGCACATTTCAGTTTTCCAGGAGTTCTTAACCTAATGTTGATATCTATTTCCGAAGGTCTATACAGATGTGTATTTGTAAAACGATTAGAAAAACTGACACAGCCAAATAAGTGTCTCATCAACTTGTATCGGCAATGCGTAATTGTATCAAATGCGGCGAAATCTTTTGAGTACGATATAAGTACATTGATCTTAAGCTCAGTTTTTATGGGTTGCATAGTATTTTCGAATATATTACGTTTTGCAGTTTTCAAACGTATGAGTATAATTGTTATCGTAAGTGCAGGTATACTATTTTTCATAATAGTGGTTTTGGATGTGTTGTTTGTTATTGGTTGCTCGTTTTACAAGTCATCGTTGAAGGTGTTAGTTAAATGGAGAAATGGACGAAAGAGTGCTTATATGCGTAGAGTTGTCAAGTCACTACCAACCATAGCGCTTCCCGCAGGAGAAGCGGGAGTTATTGATAGTGAAATCAAAGTTAACTATTTTTATAGTTTGTTAGTAAACACTACCAACTCTATACTGACGGTTCAAAGCATAATGTCAAATTAAATTAGACTGAATTAAATGATCATGTCTGCTCTTTTCTCTCTCATTCCATTAAATTATCTTTGAAACAGTTAAGCTTAACGTTAACTTAACTTATACGTAGTTAACTTAAAGGCAGCATATCATATTTAATCGATTTTTTTTAGATTTGACTCTTGAATAGAATGATCAGAGATCTGAGAGTGTTGAAATTTTAAAATGGCAAAACGAATCTCATTTTGACATATTATTACTCCGGGCCAAGTTTTGTAGGAAGCACTAATTTGATCTTAATTTTTTGACCGCTTGGGCTCCAAGGGCGTCAAAGTTTTAATACGGGGTTTAATCTGTTCTTGCCCATATTTGCGTAAAAACCTACCAAAGAATTTTGTAATTGTGACTTATCGAGTCCAAGATTTGAAATGTCTTACAGTCATACCTAATTAAATCATTTTAAATGTTCGGATTATCGATGTCCACTATTATTCAATTTAATCAATAAGGAAGCATCCTGGTTGAAAATCCATGGTGGTATATTTTTCGATTTTAAATTTTATGGAAATCATATATTTTCGAAGCCAATAAAGGAATAAGTATAAACACTACAAATTTTCCCAGCTTTTACTACATTATTAAACATTGACCTTTAAAATACAATAAAGCACTTCCCAATAACTTAATGTTTTCAACAAAAAAATGACTAATAATAATTTCGTTCGACTGTATGTAGTATTTACAGTTTCAAAATAAGGTTGACTACTGGTAAAAACATAATTACACGGCAGGAAACCGTTTTAGCTTTAATAGGTCATCTTTTTAGATTTAAATTTTTGCAACTAAAATTTAGCTTTTTTTTGCACTGCATTGACATTGGTATGCCCCTTTATAAATTTAAATATTAGATATTCCATACTAAATTTGATAGTTCACCGTGAAAAATTAGCTGGTTTCCTGTTTGTTATGAATTACCAGCCCATCAAAATTTCTAGATTTATGTGAACCGTTTTACTTAACACTGTATTTACGAAGAAGGACAATATCTTAAAATGAATAGATATTTCATAACAAAAATCCTTGGTGGCTTCTGTATTCCAAGTTTAAAAAAGAACTTTGCCCTCATTTAATTTAATTTCATCACTACGATACTATACGACTCCAATATTACTCTTCCTCTGGTTATTTTATTTAATAAAATGATACCTATTTTTTGGATTTATCGCTTTCATCAACTAATTAACAACTGTGGCACCGGGTTTCCGATTAAATGGGACAACATAAATCTAAAATGGAATCAATCTCCAACGACAAATACATCATCTACCTTTAAAACATACATGTTTACCGCATTTGCGACGAAGCTATTAGTTATGGTGTTGGGTGTAGTTATAATTCAAATAGCATTGGTGACTCCAAACTTATTTGAGTTTTATCACATTTTGGCCCAAGGTGTAATGATATTTATGTTACTTCTTGCAATCATTATGGACGTATTCGTTCTGAAACACATTGAAGACTTGTCTCTTTGTAGTAATTGGACTCAAACAGTGGATAAATATTTTAAACTACCCCAGGTCGATGAAGATTTTATATGCAAATTCGTACTAGCCTCTATCGTGTCAATGAATTTACTGGTTTATATAAGTATCATGTCATACGTCTGTTTAGATATGGATCCATTTTACAACTTTTCAAAAAGCGTAATGTATTTAACCACATCAGGATTTTTCCTAAATTATTACCATCGTTTGGTTCTAAAATTGGTTAGATTAGTATTAACTTTCTTTATCGCACGTTTAGTATTAGTTGCAGGGCAAAATCTATTGTTGGTATCTATTTCACTAGGTCTTTATAGTTGCATGTTTATAAAAAGCTTAAGCAAACATGTTCAACCAAATGAACGCCTCGTTCACTTTTACCGTCAATGTGTAGTTGTATCAAATGGCGTAAAATCTTTTCAATATGATATCAGCACATTTATCTTAAGTGCCGTTTTTATTATTTGTATAATATTTTCAAATATATTTGCTCTTGCAGTTCGCAAACGAATGAGTATACTTGTCAGTTCTAGTGTATGCATAATAGTTGTCACAGTTTTAGTTTTAGACATTTTGTTTGTTATTGGTTGCTCATTTTACAAGTCGTCGTTAAAAGTGTTGCATACTTGGAGAAATAGTGCAGAACGAAAAAGGGCATACATGTACAGAGTTGTTATATCATTACCAATTATAGCTTTACCTGCAGGAGAAGCGGGTATTATTGATACGGATATTAAAACAAACTATTTTTATAGTTTGTTGTTAAACACCACGAACTCAATACTTACAGTTCAAAGTTTACTATAAGTCTACAAAATGATGAATTATTTAAATGTACAGCTAATGGTTATAGTATATCAATAATTTTTAGCTGCTTTCAAGTTTTTTCAAAGACATCGACCGTTGACGAGATTGAATATAATGATTACATCTTATTAAAAATTTAAAAAACATATACTTTACATTATACTGTATAGTTGTAGAAAAAAGTTGTAATCGTCTATGCATATTTGTTAAAATGAGTCAATGCATTCCAACCACGTAAATGATGCACGAAGGCGCGATATTACAACAACGGATTTGGAGTGGCAATTTACAACAAATTGCATCCGATGAACTATTATTTCTTTGGTGAAGTACTTTAAATAAATGAAGCATAATATGGTATTTTTTGTAATAAAGTTGATGATAAGGGTAAAATCAGGCAATAATGTAGACAATGACTAAACTACTTAAAAAATATATTTAAAAAAGAAGTTAATCAGCCTAATAGCTACCTAACAGTATCTTATATATTGGTTTAAGGATATTACAGGTTACGTGAGTAATTATTTCTGGTGGTTTGGTTTCCTACCTGTACCAGTTTAACTAAAAGCTTAATATTTTTGGAGCATGTCTTCAAGTTGGGTTAAAAACATAATATGCATAAGTAGTTCTTGTGTAAGCGATTTAATTAAATATTCTTGTGCTGGCTTTACGCTATTTTGAAGTGGAAATTCTAGGTGTTAAGCCTTTTTCATAAGTTTGTATAAGCTTTAAATATATTCGTTGCCTTATATCTATTAAATTATATTATAAAAACTTTTTCTGCTAATAAATTCGCTTTTCGTTTGGTTGAACATTTCCCAAGTTTTGGGATCTATACAGATTTATAATTTCAAACACTTTTTCACTGTTTTAAATAGACATATCTGTATACAATTTTCAGTGAAATCTCAAGTCACATTTTAAAAATCTAGTCTATTTTGCAACAATTCTAAAGGAGATCGCTGAATCTGCTCTGAAGAATTTAATTATGCTATCAATATAGGCGAATATCCCATTATAGCTTGAACCATGGCAAACTTAAGCTTTAAAATCTTTAGAACCGTTTTGATTTTTATGCTTAAAATTTTAAACAGCTTAGCATCAATTGAGTCCATCACAAATTTCGAAAACGTGGTGTTCCCATTCACATCGAAGAACGATTTTTGTCACGTCCACATAATAACCTCTGCAGATTTTAATATCCACTTTTCTCATTTTCAAAAGCAATACAATATTTACACATTACGAAAAATGCATACATTGGATCCTACTGCATTATCTATTCTCAACGACACACTTGACGTAGAAAAACTTTACTCTTTTCGTATAGGTGAAAAGTACGTTGTCAAAAAATATGATCGGAAAAGCCGTTTGGACTCATTAATTAGGCTAAATCCCACATCTTATAGGAATCCGTTCTGCTTGTTAATTTTAATCATTTTCCCTCGTGAATTTGAGAAACGAATTGACGAGCAAAATAATGAATTCGTTTTCTTTCCATATCAATCAGCTCTTCAAGAGATAAAGCAACTTTTTTACGTTTCGCGCCTAAAACTTGAAATTGAACCTGAATCCTACTTACTGCTTCACGTTGTTATATCAGAAATTCCCGACGAATACAAATTGTTTCAAGGAAACCTTCGAATGGACTTACATACATCAGCTGAAGTTAAACACCCACTTACCATTATACTTAACCTGTATTCAATAGTATCTAGCACAACATCTGACAACATAAAAGTTCCAATTTTGAATGGCAATATGTCAATATTCATCTTTTGCTACTATTGTTATTTAAATAGTAAAATTCAAGCATCTACAGTCATGGATTACAACTTTGGTAACAACTCATTTCAAATTGTGCAGCTAAAAGATCTAAACGTTACTGATCTTAAAATTGTAGCTCCGAAATACTGGATGCTTCACAGAAAAGATTCCAAACAGTCTGTTAATTTGGACGAGTATTATAACCTAAAGTCCCCTTTTATTTTACCAAACAGCAATTCATTAGTGTTTCGATATGGTGTTATTCAACTTTTACTAGAAAGCACAAACAGTTCGTTAGTTTCCATTTTGCAAAAATATTTTGTGGGAACTTCAAATTCAAACTTCACTGAAAAATATTTCCCTTATCCACAAGTGCTATCAGAAATCCGTTATTCAGACGAATATGATCAATTTGAGGACTGGTTTTCAATTTCGGGATATACATGGAAGTGGACGAGCACAATTCCTCTACAGAAATTTGGTTATAATTTCTACACTTGTTTTTATTACGACTACCGATCCTGGCAATACTATTTACAGCCGTTTGAACTTGAAACTTGGTTGTCGGTTAGTATTTATGTATCTCTATTAGCTGTTTTCTTACATATTTCCTTATATCTTCGAAAAGAAAACAGAAGCGATTTTAATTCATATTTCTTTGCTTATTCCACAATTACTGAATATGCGTACGGTGTACCAACCTACATATTTCAGATAAAAACTATGCAAATAATGATAGGGCTTTGGTTACTTATGTCGGTGATACTAACTAATGCATATAAAGGTATTGCAATAACGGGCGTAACTGCACCAAAAGAGAAGTCAAGTATACAATCCTTATATGATTTAGTACATGGAGAGGATTTAAATGTGACGTTTTTGCAAAACAGTGGAATTGAGGATCATTTGGAGTTTAAAATTTTTGCTCATCCATTCGCTCTAGTTTTGGATGAATGGATTATGGCATACGATTCTTTTGCACCCTTTTTTGGCATCTTGACCATCCACAATAGCATCAAAAATCCTCCTTCAAAATAAT
>JAQFZG010001030.1:0-24338 GCA_034695465.1 Entomobrya nicoleti | reverse complement strand
CACCAATGTTACAGTTGCTAAAAATTCGCCCCATGTTTGGGGCAGCCTCTCCAAGACCATGTTGCAATGCGTTTGCAAACCAAAAGGCTGCCTGAGATGAGTCTTTTTCCACAAATACTCCTTCTTCATAGCATTTCCCGATATTATACTCTGCTTTTGCCACAAATACGTTAAACCCTAATGGCGTCGGTTCACAACGTCCAAGTTGTCTTGGATTCATACCGGCACATAGTTGCAATATTGCAAAACCTTTCCCAATATCCTGTTTTACACCATGTCCATCAAAATAGCAACGGCCAAGTTTGAAGCATCCTTCCGCATCTCCTTGCTTATATGCTACAAAATAGTATTTTACAGCTTCATCGTAATTTTGTGGAACTTCCCACCCATGATAATATTGGTCACCTAAGAAAGCTGGAAATTCGGTTTGTGTTTCGATGATATTTTCTAAGCCAAGTTTGAGTCCTGATTGGATTTCTAATTGGTGTACTTGCTCATTTAAACTTGTGGGTAGATGGTCAAGGTTTAATCTTGAGTTTACTTTTTGCTCTTCCTTAAGAAGAATGCATGAGTCCAAATCTTGCCTTATTTGTTTTTGCATAGGGGATAGGGCCAAAGCCATTTCGAAATAGCGAATAGCTTCGGGTAAATTATTTTTCTTTCGGTGGCACTGAGCTTTGAGGTAGTGTGCATTCCATGACAATTCATTAAGTTTTAGTGCTTGTTCAGCATCAAGAAGGGCCTGGTCAGCATGTTTTCCATTTAAAACATGCTCATCTTGTATGCTCAGATAACAAGCTGCTCGTTTTTCATAAATCTCTCCTAGACTGACCCGCGCTAGCCCTGGTATAGTTAGTGCATCAGAATATTGTTTGAGCGCGCTTTCGAATTTTTGCATTTTCGAAAGTTGTTCAGCGTTTTCCACCAAAATTTTTACTCGTTCAATAGCTTCACTTGATGAGCTTAAGCTCGATTCTTCTATCAACTTATTTATTTCGAATTCCACGACTTCCAACATTTGCAAACTTTCTATAAATAATTTCACCTTTTCACTGTACACATTTTGTGTAATCTTTTTGGTTTTATGATGTGCTAGATCGTTTCGTAAATTTGTTAACTGGCGGACAGCTGTATTGTGTAATTTGTATTTCTTCCAATCCCCAAAGTTTAGAAGAATTAAAGACATCAACGATAAGTCCCAATTATCTGTATTGCAGCTGTCCAGTAGTATTTTCTTTTGCAATGGTATGGCTTTCTTTAGAATGTGTTCGCAATGATGACTTAGAAAATTCTGAATGTAGTTTTGTTCATCTTTCCATTCCTCTCCACTTTCAACCTTCCATCTCTTTTTGAATATTTGGCGAAGGTACTGTGTGGATTGGATAACCATATTGTCCAATATGTGGAAGTACTCTTCTTCTGAACAGGGATTCATCATACAAGAACTGTTAATTAAAATAGATTAGTTAAAGGTTGATGAAGATATTGATGAAGATTTTTCCATACTTGTTTTAAATGTCGACAATTTACAATCTTACTTTTCGCTTAATGTCATCCAAGATTATTAACCAGTTTTTATGCAACGCCCCAATTTTTATGTATACAGTATAGATTTTTTAAATCTTTTGAAATAAAACGACACTCCTTTTTTGTGAGAAAAAAATTATAGACAGTGTCGCTTCATCTGAATGGAGAAAATAATTCCTACGTTCCCAATTTTAAATTGCACTATTTATTATGGAAAGTTATAAATGGCAGTTTGAAATTATACTCAAATCGCACCTTGGTAACCTTGAATAATTTCAATTAGTTGTTGGTGCTGACGAACTCAAAAGTTGTCGAAAATAAAGGGTGGTGAATTCCTATAAAAAATTCAGACAGGTGGATTTTGTAAGTTAGCATACTTGTGGAACTTACTGGATATGAGCGTTTACTTATTGTTTTGGTGATTTCTAGTAGTTCATATATTTGCAAATCACATGTGTAGTGTTTTTAGTTTCCTAGCTATGTAAAAGTTTTATTACACTAAATTAACGCGTATGAACACAATCTCTTGTCCAATAGATTGTAACGTACGCATGTTAGGTTTTAGTTGGCAGTCGGTCCCCTCGTGCATTCAGAAACTTTTTGTGAACTGCTAGCTAAATAAAACATTGGCCTTTATCATATATATCATAAGAGACGCCTACAATTTGTCCGTTATGTAAGATATTTCTTTTATATACATTTGGGATTGAGGATATAATAAGAATTCTCTTAGTGCGGTTCGATGAATATTTCACGTATTGTACTTGAGCCACATTTTAACATAGTTATGTATCCCTGGGTATGTTTTATTGCTAAGATCTCAGGTTATGCATCAAATTGTGATTGCATCTGGGGTATTGGCATAATTTATTTGTGTCATTACATGTCCATAAAATATACAACCTTAAAAACAATGCTACTTGAGATACATATCTATAAAACGTTTTTTAACACTTGCGGTATCAAATGGTTACAAAATCTGTTTCACATTTCTAAAAGCCCACAAATGTATTTCCTGTGATAATTGAATCACTTCATGGACACTAGTTTAGACGGGTCAAAGTGTTTACGTGAACTATGCAACACACTATTTTCGTGCATATTAAACTTTGTGCAATCACTTGTCTCGTTGAGAGAATAAAGTATTCAAAGTATTACTAGTTCCTCTAAATTATCCGAAATATCATTACCAATTTTACCATACCCTAATTTTGAAGTAAAAAATACTTGACATCTGTTTGGTTTGCGTTTCGTTTGCAGTATTTTGCATATAAAAATACTTTGTTGAGCAACTCTTTAGTTTTAATAAAGGGTTCAGATAGTTATGTTTTTAAAAAATATTTGACTTTTAACTAAGCCTATTTTGGTTATACAATGGTTTTTATTTATTTAAATATCATTACAAAAAATATCAATGTTGGTCTACACTGAGAGACTGGAACCATATTTTTGTCAAGGTCGTTTTTTCGGAATCAAATATAAAACTAAGCAGGATTCTATAAATGAACAAGAAATATTTCATCATTCTACTCCAATATTCTATAAAGCTGGTATTACAGCTATGTATGTGTATGTGAGATGAAATTTGCTAGTGATACAGATGCCATTTGGATAGTAAAACATGATTATTTTCATGAACGTTATTTTGAATACATAAAGGAAATTATTTGGTGAAGGAACTAACTTCAAATCTTCATATTTCCGTTTTGAACATTTGTCACTAAATTACATTATAGCTGCATCAAATAAAGCTAAAAAAATCTTGGCTCACCAATTTTCTTGAGGTCTTTGTAGATAGCCCGTGTTTATGATCAATTTTTCATAATGCTGCCGTTCGTATTTTTACTATTTATGTTTTTATGACTAAGCTAATCATTTAAGTCTAAAAATATGAAAATTTAATCTTTGAAGTACACAATTCACATTTTTATTGTTATGTAGCATTTACTTTTACTCATATCTCTTACAAATGATGCATTCAGTAGAAGTGTGTGTGTGTGTGGTACGCACGCAGTGTATAAAAAAGCTTTTCCCCAACCAGAAAAAGTGCAATGACTACAAAATAGTATCCGTTGCTTTTATCTGTGAAGTATGTATATGTAACTATATGATACATGCATACATATTTCTATATCAAAAATGAGATTTGACTTATTCCATCTATTTATAACTTTGTTGAAGTGTAAGAAAATACATTCAGTAAAAATTCTTTTTTAACATTTGTTTGTGACTATAACTCCTCAGACCAAAAATGTGGTGAAATGGGTTAAACATTATTACATTTTATGCATTTGTATTATAAAAGCCAAGACTTATATGTATACCCTTCATGCAATATTACATTGTGTAAATTTGCACTGGCAGATCTTACTCTGATGATACATCATCTGATTCATTTTGTCCATAAATAAAAGCATATTTACTTTGATTTTCGTGCAAATATTTGTACTTTCTCGGAGTCCTCACGTATGTACTTTTATTTCAAGTATTACGAGCTATAAGAATACTTGGCTGGAAGTTTTCTCCCTGGGTTCACATAAGTATCATCTGTCTGCACTTGTTTTGTTTCACGCAGCTTTTTGTTGTCTTTGTAAGGCTTGTAGTATTCTACATATTATGCGTGTGATTTATTCAAAATATGCTATTATTTCGTAAAAGGCTTTCTTGTTACACGAAAAATCAATGGAATACCAAAATAATTTTTATTTACTCTCAACCAAACTAGTTTTATTTTAAAAATTCGTACTTTAATTTAACAAAATAACATTGCAGCTGATATATGATCAAAAAAACTTATAAATAATTTTTAATTAGCTTCAATTATCTTTGAAGCTCGTTTAAGATTGTAAACAAATAAAAACAACGAATCCTAATTATGGCTAACAGATACAATTGAAACGTTGACAGCATAAAATCGTTAATGTAATTAAACCATGCCCTCTTACATCGTTGAAAATCAACCGAAATATAATATTCTGATCACAGCGTATTTACAGTTGGGCTAAATTATAAATTTTTATTTATATCCTTTTATTAAATGTAAATACGTCGAACACATATATATATATATTTAATTAAATAAAAGATAGTGATGACTTGTATCACATTCATACCACTCTTATTTTTTATGAGCTACATTTCCCTCTAATGCTTTCACACTTTTATATAAATTTAGTATTTTATGTACAACACGTCATATAAAAAAGAAGTACAATAGATTTATTTAACTTAACAAACAAAATTACAATTGGCCTTATTGATCAGGCCATCAATTTTTTTGATTAGCTTCCACAAAAAATCAGTTACAAAAATTGAGAACTGATTTATATTATAAAATACAGTCAAATATGTGCATGCATGAATTTCAGTATTTTTTTCAAATCTAGACTAGTATTGTATTTCACAAAAATATAACTTTAGCTGAAATAAATTAATACTGTGCAGGATTTTAGCAGTCGACAATACCACAGATATCCATAAATTCCATAGACTTTGTATTCCAACATCCAACTTTTGTCAGGAATACTGATGCTATCTAATAAAAATAAAAATACAGCAATTAATACCATAACGTCATAAACATCAAACTAAACTTAATTTGTATTAAAATATTTTCTGATAAATTTTAATAAAAACGATTCATTGCATTTTTATCAAGGTCCTTAAGTCTTCTTGAGATGTGATGATACTTAGATTTGAATAATTTAGCATTGTGTTGTCCCATCTAAAATATCTACACTTATTTTTAATTAATAAGCCTTCGCCAAAAATATAAATTATGATTATAGCCGTAGTACACCACACTAAATGTATGCATTAATAATATTGATTCTTCCTTAACTTTAAACTTGCAATTTTAAACATTAAAATACACAAGGCAAAAATATATATTTTTAAATCTTTAGTAACTAAACTCTAAACTAATAAATATTGAAAGTAAAATTGGCTTGTAGATATGCTGGGATAATTTTTTTGTAAAGTAGTTGTCGATATAACTGAAAAATTCTTCTTTGTCACAAATTATTTGAACTTTTTTGTGAATATTTTCCTCAAAAGCATTTACAGTTTTCCGATTGATTTTTTCCAGAGCCTGATGATGGCTTTTGGGTAGCATGTTGATTTTTTAGGAACCCGCCCACAATCGATTTCCCCTGTGTCTCTGCATAAGGAAGATAGCAAGGTAACTGGTCATTCTCCGATTTCAATCCACGTTCATATGTCGATTCCATAAGTTGCCAGTTTTGTTCTGTAGGTTGGTGTAGAAACTCTCTCAAATATACCCCACTCAAATTATAGTACGCCTCTGGAACCTTTCTGTGATCTCTTGGAGCAGAATCCAGAAAATCTTTGTAGGCCTGCATCATTTCACAATTTGGAGTGCTCTCATTACTCATCAACATTACTGCTCGGCTGTAAAGTAAATCACCATTTTTTGGGAATATTTTACAAGCCTCCGTGGCATACGATAATCCTTCTTCATATTCACCTTTCGATGTTAAGCTTGTTAGAATGATGCAGGCATAGTGACAATTGTCCGGATATCTACGAACCCCCTCCTTTAATATTTCAAGTGGATATTGGTCGTTCATTAGAATACGTCTCTTCAAGTTTAGAACACTGTAACAGTATCGTATTTTCATGTCCAGTTCTCCTCTCTCATCGCAATTCTCCTTAAATAATTCAGCCACAATAGACTTCAGTTTTTCCGCAGATTTGTCACTTGTGAAGGATAAGTGATCTAGTTCGAGTGTGGTTAACAAATACAGTAAATCCACTATTTTCAACTTTTCGGAGTCAGAGTAGATATGAGTTTCGGATGTGTCGAGAATATTGTTAAGCTCAAAATTATATTGGAATGTTTTCAGGATTCTCGAAGCGGTTTCCGAACCTTCCACTGCTTTCACTTCTAACGCTTTTATTACTTCTACTGAGATTGGTTGGGGTTTTCCTCCCCAGTTGTTAGTTTGGTTGGAATGATCCATTTTTAATGCACTTTAATGTTTTCTAGAACCTTAACCACTTTATGTAAAACCGAGCAAGTTAATTTATTAGTTAATGAAGTCAAAGTTATAACTTTAACTTTAAAATTTCACGACTTTACACTAAAATTCACACGTTCAACTTGTTGATAATGTATTTAGTATAAACGCATTATCTCTAGGTAAATTTTGTGGCTTCTGTAATATATTCTCAATGTAAACAACTACCAATTTTCTTTTTATAGAATTGTATAGACTTTAAGACGTAAACACATAAATATATCGTGCTAGTTGCCACTAGCCGAGTATTTTTTCTCAATTTATATTTTTTTCGTCATAAAAAGTTTTCCTATTGTTATTGCGTTTAACATACATATGTATGTGTGTATGTGCATATGTGTAGCTGTAGCATGAAATTGATATTTTGGTTGAGATATAAATCTAATGCTTTGAGGTATCGCATCAGGGAAAAGAAATGAAGTGTGCTTTATAGCCAAACCACAAATTTTATTGAACTACAAAAGACACACAATTTCTTAACATAGTGATTGATATGAAGGCAAACCCTAGTGCTTCGTTGGTGCTATTGTTATGAGAAGTCCAACGCAATAGCTTGTATGTTATTAGCATTAGAAGGTGGTTGAGTTGGTATTTCACGTATTATTTTGTGTGGATAGGGACAGCTGCTTTCTTCTACTTGAGAGAACTGATAGTTGCTTCTGGCTACTCTTGATAGTGGATTTCTTACTTTGTTCTCTGGGAAAGTGGCTTGCTTTAAAGTTTATGTTGCATGTTTTATATGTACTTGTGAATGTTACACAGCAGGGAGTAGACTATGGTTGAAAGTACCATGGGAAAAGCAGAGTTCAACCTTCAGACAAGAATGTTATGCACGGGTTGTAAAATTTTGTTTGTTTTCTTAGCAGTATGTTGGCTTTAAAATGTATATTATCGATGTTTTTGGCATATTGATTTACCGACATAAAATACATCAAATGAACTTTGTTGCAAATTAGCCAAAAGCTGGTATTGGGAAATTTGTTCATGCTATCTGTTCATTTTATGGGCCATTTGATTATTTTCGTTGTGTTAGCTAAACCTAACATAATAAACTTTCAAGCAAGCAACCAATAAATTGCGGATTATTGAAAGCTTTTGTTGGCAAGCTTCTTGTAAATTTTAACCATACGTTAATTGGAAGTTTTACAAGAGTGACCTATTTTTATAACTTTTGGGGAATACAGGTAAAAGCTAGTATTTTCTCCTTGAATTTAGAAACCACTTTTTATTATTAATTTTTTTATTAACCAGAAGATGCAGTAAATCGTTGTCATTGTACACATTGGGAGTTTATTGTTTGGTTTATAATTATCTCTGGGACATTGCGTCAAAATGTAAAACACTGATATGAGTTTAAATTGGGTGGAAATCTATAATTAGGATTGTAGCTGTTTTTTATAAAATTCCCTAAAATATGTACAGAGTGATGAAGGAGCTGTTATATATGATGGTTTCAGTGCATGATAGTTTTTAGCTTAATACAACGATCATTGATTTAAAATAAAATACATCATGAAAAAATATGTAATAAGTCCTCGTTTTAGTGTATTGGAGCCAAATATTAATAGTCGCGGAAGGATTTGATCTTTTTATCATCATTTGATTTCCAGTAATTTATGTATGTTCGAACTTCGATCAATGCAGTCATATTTTACATATGCTTGCTTTTGTTAAAAGGTTACCAGAAATGTGCTTTGTTTATTATCCAAAATATTGTGACGCTGATGATTCGTATTGAGAATATCCTTTGCTCTCAAGAAATAAGCAAACGAGATTTTTACCTAAAGTTATCATTCGGAAATTGTATGCAACATGAATACATTTCATACGAACCATGCTATATCTACCAAACTAGTAAAAACATTTCAGAACTATTTTTTAAAATCATTCTTCTGCATCAATATTAAACATTTATTTCATAAAATCCAATAAATAAAATTTCAAATATAAGTAATATACATTATATTTTATAAGCCACAAAAATAAATACATACTATGTTCACACCGTATACATTTTGATCTTTTATGCAGTCAATACCGCTGCAAGTAATAATTACACCTGTAAAGTTTAAATACAATTGCTTTACTATCTTTCCATCAAATGCAGAAAAACATGCATATTTTACACTAGCAGTTATCCTAACAATTTTATTTATTTTTTGAAAGTTATCAATATCTTTAAACTAAACATTTTGAACAGATTAGCTTATGACCCAACTCTTTCCAATCAAGCAACTGACATTCTCTTGAACAGTAAGGACGTTTACATTTGGAGCATCTATGGTTGGCGTTGACTTTACTACAGTATCTGCACATGTTGTCCACTTTCTCGAGATGCATTATACAGTCAGGCTGGTCGTTCAGAATGCCTTGTTTGTCACCGCATATTACGTAAGGGCTGAAAATGACAAGTCTACATCCAGCTTGAAACTTGTCCATGATTTCCCCATCTCTTTTAGTATTCGTAATGTACAAATGTGTTACATCTCCATTTTCATCCTCCGTTATCAGATTAATAGAATCCAAATATGGATTGGGATCGTCGATTATTAGCAGCTCAAGTATTTTATTTTCGAGTAACTTATCTTCTTTGAGATTCATGTCTTTTAGTGTAATCAGGCTCAATGGAGATTTTTTTTATTTAAAGGTGAAAAGGTTGTAGCCTCGGCTGATTTATTTCTTCGAAAGCTTCAATTTTTCCTAAAGCTTTGCATGTTTGTATAGTTTCCCGATGTTGTCGAATAATAGATTGCCTTTTTGGACAGCTTAAGTAGGATTTCTTCTGGAGAACATTTACAGCTGTAGCTGGAACGTTAACGTTTCCTGAGAAAAAGTGTGATTCAGGTTCGGTTTTATTTTCCTTAAAATCTCTTATCAAAAATTTACTTTTAGGTTCTTCGTAAGGAAGATAGCATGGTAACTGATCTTTTTCTGCTTTCAATCCGCTTTCATATGCCAATTCAACCGATTGCCAATTTTGTTCTGTGGGGTCGTCCGAAAATTCCCTGCAATAGACTACACTCAAATTGTAGTAAGCTTCGGGAACTTTTGGGTGATCACGTGGAGCAAAACGGAGAAAGTGGTTGAATGCTTGTATTGTTTCACAGTTTGGAGTGGGATTAATGCGATTGCTCATTTGCATAACATCTTGGCTATACAATAAATCGGAGTTTGGAGGAAATGTTTTGATAGCTTTGGCTTCATACAAGTTATAGTCGTCGTAATAGTTCTCTTCCCATGACCTGAGTGTTAGAATGAGGCAGGAAAAATGAGGATCATCCGGATATCGACTAAAACTTGTCTTTATTTCACCCCATTTGGGAGTTTTCAAATTTAAAATACATAAACAAAATCGTATTTTCATGTCAAGTTCACATATTTCGAAATATTGTGTGCAATATAATTTATAAATAATAAGATATAGTTTAGATCGCAAATAATCATCACAAACAAAGTGATGCCAATCCAAGGTTGCACATGCGTAAAATAGATCCACTATTTCGTATTTTTTATACATGGTATATTCGCTACTACTTTGAAGAAGTCTGTTCAGCTTAGCATTGTATTGTAATGTTTTCAAAATTCTGGAAGCAGTTTCTGAGCCTTCAAGGGCTTTCAATTCTAATGCTTTTCTAAGTTCTACAGATATTTCTTTTGGTTTTTTATCCCAGTTATTAGTATAGCAGGTATATATACGAAGACACACGTCATAATACATATCCAAGCCGGAGTAATCCATGATAAATGATTTTTTTTGTAAACTTTCACTTTATGATTTTTTTGAAAAAAATTTCACAGTATTGATTATAAGTTGACTTACAAGAGAACAAACGACAACTAACACTTACATAAAACTTTTGACATAATTTTTCTTGCTTTGAAAAAGTAGAAAGAATCGATAAAGTTTGATACATAACAGAACCACAAGTTTATTGATTTACCCGAGACAGGAAATTGAATACCTTATTAGCAGAGTGTAGTGTTTTGTTTGAACGATTATTGTGACAAGCCCATTGCAATAACATAGATTTTAGAACATTGCATGTCGGTCAAGCACGTAATGTACAAATGTTGTATGTTGTGTGAATAAAGATTAGTGATTTCGTTTTTCGCAAAGGCATTTACTTATTACTTTGTTTTGTGAAAGTGGCTTGCTTTGGAATGTGAGGTTTGCATGTAAATAACAAGGCCAGGATAACTGAGCCAAATAACAAGTGAATGGACATTTTTTACTTGCTTATATGATACATTTTTATTAGATGCATTTATCGTGAATAAAATTTAAAGAACATTTGTTTAAAAAATATGATATGTAATTAAGTTTACAAAGTTGTAAACTAAACGTTAATAAAACTCAGTTTTATAACAACAAAAAAATGTTTAATTCAGCACGGTTTGTGTTCCAATCTCTTGTGTAATCAAAGTCGATACCATCTGTAAAGCCAAAACTCATATTAGCATATATTTTGTCATATCAATACAAATAAATAAATATTAAACCTAAACTTCAAATTATTTTTAAATTAACCTTCAGGGAACAAATAAGCTTATGACCCAACTCCGTCCAGTCCAACCCCTGACATTCCTTCGAACAATAAGGACGTTTACACTTAGAGCACTTCTGGCTAGCATTTCCTTCCCCACAAAATCTACACATGTTGTTCACTTTCTCCAGATGCACAATGCAGTCAGGTTCATCGTTTGTAATTCTATGGTGAGCCCCACATTGCATATACGGGTTGATAATTGCAACTCTACATCCAGCTTGAAATTTATGCATAGTTTCAATCTCAATATTTCGAACTAACAAAGGTGACACAATCCCATTATCGTCCTGCGTAATCAAATTAACACAATGTGATAGTAGAATGGAATCATCTATTATCAGCAGCTGAAGTATTCTGTTTTCAAATAAATTATTTTCTTTTGGATTCATTTCTTGTAATGTAATCGGCTTCAGTAATGAAATCTTCTTAAGTACCCGTTGTAGTTTTGGTTGTTTTTGCTGAGAAAAACCTACGTCTTTCAAGTCTACACATTTTTGAAGGAGTTCTCGATGATTTCGAATCATCAATTTCCTATTTGGTTCATCCAAATAAGGTTTATTTTCAAGTACACTAGAAGTCATAGCGTTCAGCTTTTCTGGTTTCAATAAATCGTCTTTCGATTTCAATATATCGCCTATAACTGTTTTATTTTCATCTTCATAAGGACGATAACAGTGTAACTGATTCTCTTCTGCTTTCAATCCGGATTCGTATGATGATTCCATTTGTTGCCAATTTTGCTCTGTGGCGTCCTCTAAAAAGTCACTTAGGTATACTGAACTCAAGTTGTAGTGAGCCTCGGGAACCTTGCGGTGATCATTTGGAGCAAAGTTTAAAAAATCGTGAAATGCTTTCACTATTTCACAGCTTGTCGTGTTATCAATGCTTTTTAACATGAGGGCTCGGTAATACAATAATTCAGCGTTTAGAGGAAACTTTTTGAGAGCCTCTGTTGCGTACGACAAACCTTGTACGTATTCCTTCTTCCACGACAATACTGTCAAGAGTACATGGTAAAATTGACAATTGTCCGGATATCGCTGAACGCTCTTCTTTATGATATATAGGTGATAAGTGTCGTTTGTTGATATGTCTCGCTTTAAGTTTAAAATACAAAAACACAATCGAATTTTCATGTCAAGTTCACCAATCTCCTCACAGTTCTTTTCGTATAACTGAGAAATAATTATGTTTAATTTTTCGCTAAGATTGTCACAAATCAAGTTTTGATTATTTAAGGTCAAACATGAATAAAGTAATTCCACAATTCTTAAATTCTGAGTTTCAGACTGGTTATAATTTTCCAGGATATTGATCAAGTCTGCATTGTATTCAAATGTTTTTAGTAAATTCTGTGCTGTCGCCGAGCCTTCCCGTTCTTTAATTTGTAAAGATGACATAACGTCTTTGGTCAACCGCTGACTGGGGTTTTCTCCACTGTTATTGTTTTGGCTAGCCATGATGATGCGTATTTGTAATTATTGATATTATTATGTTTAATTTTCTCACTTGTTGTATGTTGAGAGGATTATTTATACTAATTATTTTATTTTATCGACGTTAGTATTTTCGATATGTTCTAAATATGTATGTAGGTAGCTATGAAATAAATATATATGTATGTGTATGGTATATTTAAGTGTGAATTTGACGACAAATTTTAATTTAGTTGCAATTGTAATGTTTCATGCAAACATGAAAAAATTAATAAAAGTTGCAAGGCGTGACTTGAAATATATGTTCCTGAAAAGCAAAAAATAAAACTTGTATCTATCATGTAATACAAGGTAGTGTAAAGTAGCACTGCATAGCAATACTTGGGTAGAACGGAGAAAGCAGCTGCTCCCATTCAACCTTGAGTAGAAAAGTGAAGCTTGTTGCTGGTTAACCAATGGATACTGTGTGTTGTACGTACAAGTAGCCTTCTTTTTTTTCTAGATTTTCCGAAAGATTACCCTATATTGCTATTTATGGGAAATCCATTTACTCCATCTTTTCGTACAAGTACCTATGAATCGATTAATATTTACAATTCTCGTCCCAACAAAAGAATTTATGCATAGAACATTCGTATTGTAACTTGCTTTAAGAAAACATGGGTGGCAGCTCCATTATAATGTTCAGCTACTAATGAGACTAAATTCGAGTATATTTTTTTCCTTACCCTTAAGCATACCAATTTTTATTTCTATTTTTGGTAAACTTTCATTACGAATATTATGTTTCTAACAATCTATATTTTTAAACAGTTTTAATGTCTTCTAAACTAAATGATGCCAATGTGCTGTTTATTTTTTTTGTAAACGTTTTATTAATCAAGTGTTTTTAAAACATAAATTAGTTATCATTTTTCAATTAAAATTGCATAATTGTGTAAAACAAAGCTTAAAAATACAAACATAATTGATTATTTATTTAACACGGTTTGTGTTTCCGCTTCTCGTGCAATCACACTTGATGTAGACACTGAGGGCACCTGTAGAGAAAATAGAAATGTTTAGTATAATTTCTGTCATGTGATGTGTCGCAATATGTAAATATTCTATATTAAATAAATTCACAATATATGCTTAAAGTTCACCTTTAATGAACAAATTAGCTTATGACCCAACTCGTTCCAGTCCAGCCCCTGACATTCTCTCGAGCAATAGGGACGCTTGCATTTGGAACACTTCCGGCCAGCATTTTCTTCGCCACAGTATCTGCACATGTTGTTCACTTTCTCCAGATGGACAATACAGTCAGGTGAATCATTAATAATTCCAGGCTTACCACCCCATTGCATATATGGATTTATAATTGCAAGTTTACATCCAGCCTGAAACTTTTTCAATGCCTCTTCATCTCTTTTAATATTCCGAATATACAAATACGATATATCCCCATTCTCATCCTCTGCAATCAAATTCATAGAGTTCAAATATGGATTTGCCTCGTCGATAATTAGCAACTCAATTATTCTGTTTTCAAATAAGCTATCTCCCTCCGGATCCATTTCTTTTAATGTAATCGGCTTTAGTGATGATATATTCTTTAATACTGGCTGTAAGTTTAGATTTATATTTGTAGATACAATCGCTTTCTCCATAACAGTGCATTTCTGAAGTAATTGACGATGATTTGGAATAATCGATTTCCTGATTGAACTACCCAAGTAAGGTTTCCTCACAAGCACACTTACAGCTGTAGTTTCAATATTTTCTGAGTTTGACTGTGGCTTTAATAAATCGTTTTTCGTTTTTAGCATCTCGCCCACAAGAGCTTTGCTCTTGGTCTCCCCATAAGGAAGATAGCAAGGTAACTGCTCAGTTTCTGCTTTTAGCCCATTTTCGTACGACGTCTCCATCAGTTGCCAATTTTCTTCTGTTGCCACCTCTAAAAAGTCCCGCAAGTGAACAGCACTTAATGCGTAGTAAGATTCCGGAACTTTTGGATGATCTCGGGGAGCCGAATTGAGAAAGTTTTTAAATGACTCTATTATCTGAATTATCTCACTGCTTGTTGTGCTTTCAATGCTCATTAGCATGACTGCTCGGCTGTACAATAATTCAGCATTTTGTGGAAATTTTATGAGTGCTTCTGTTACATATGCTAGCCCTTCGTCGTATTCATTTTTCCATGATAATATTGTTAAAAGGAGACAGTGGTAGTGACAGTTGTCTGGATATCGACGAACACCCTCCTTTAATATATCTAGTGGATATATATCGTTTGTTAAAATGTTTCGCTTTAGATTTAAAATACAACAACAAAATCTTATTTTCATGTCAAGTTCCCCAATTTCCCCACAGTGCTCTTCATATAACTGAGCTATTATTAAGTTTAACTTTTCCGCAACTTTTTCACAAACAAAGTGCTGCCACTCTAACGTCGCACATAAATAGAGTAGCTCAACTATTTTTAACTTTTCGGTTTCAGAATAATCACAAGTTTCAAGAAGTAAGATCAGGTCTGCATTGTGTTCAAATGTTTTTAGGATTTTGTGAGCTGTTTCAGAGCCTTCTTGTTCTTTCACCCGTAAAGCTGTTACGACTTCGATAGTTAGAGGTTGGGGTTTTCCTCCCCAGCTGTTACTTTCACCATCCATGTTGTTAGAAATTTTAAAAGATTGTTCTTACAATTTTACTAGCTTTATATAGACTTTGAACTGATTACTATGTTTAACACTTTCACCACACCTCAATTGATTCAGTAAATGAAAGATGTACTACTATGAATTGAATTTAGGTATGTGTACGTAGTCAAGCTTAGACTAATTTCATAAAAGACTTATATCAACTTTGATATGCTTTATTCTAATAATTTTGCAAGAACGAATAATTTATTAGTTTGCAATATAAAGTAATTTCTATATGTCAATGTCCCAAAAATAAGCATTTATTATATTGCAGTAATATGAGAATTTTTACAAGTGCAGTCACTGCACTTTTTGGTATGAAGAGCCAGAAGCAAAGTTTTACTCATTGTGCAATGCTACATGATGTATAAATAGCGTAAGGCAGTACTAAAGTTTAGAGGAGAAAGCAGCTGCTTCTTTGGTTTTGGCTAAAGTATTGATTACTTTATTCTGTACAAGTCGCGTTCTTTTTTATTTCTGGTTTTGCAAAAAAGTGCAATATTTTTCAGATGTAATACATGCCAGCTTTGCATACTTTGAGCAATATCCAAAGCTAATTTTTAAACTTCACTTATCTGATAAAAACAAACTGAAAGGCTTGAATAAAAAAGTATGTTTGTTGTTGTGCATTTTTTATTTTGAAATATAAATCAAATAACTATAAAATTATAACGATTTCATCAAAACTGAAACGATGATTTAAATTATAGTTAAGTAATAAAAATAAAAATCGAATACAAATATAATAAAGTTTTCAACAAATCAATAATGACATATAGGATGGTTTAAAAGGTAGCAAATGCATTCCAAATCTACCAATACCTGGACAATTTTACATAAAGGAATTTTCAATGGAATGAATTGGAATAAACGAATAATATAATCAAAAATCTATAATGTCTAATCTGAATATATTTCCGCTTAATCGCAGTTTTCATAAATATTGGCAATGGTTACAATTATAAATAAATTGTCTGTAAATTCTTGGGCCATTTTCCCTACGACAGGTGTTTCCTCACGTTAACTTACAGGTATAAAAATAAATTTAAAAATAGTTGTACCTTTTTTGCACTTTAAAATGCGCACACTTTCCCACTATTATTATTTTCTAATACTACAGGACAAATTAATTCCTCCTCAAATAATTGCTCATCTAACTTTTGACACTCTCTGGAGCAATACAACCGCTTACATTTTGAGAACTTACGGGTGGCAGTTTCCTCCCCACAAGTTATACACAGATTTTCCCCCTTCTCCAAGTATATTATACATTTTAGCTCATTAATACGAATTCCATAGACTCCACCTTTGACACAACTCCCCATGTATGGATTAATTACCGCAATTCTGCACCCAGATTCGAACCTTTTCACATGAACTGTGTCCGTTTTAATTTGGTCGATGTAAACACAAGTAGTATCCCCATTCTCATCTTCAGCTATCAACTGAATTGAATTAGAATATATGTTTGGTTCCTCAATAATAGTCAAGTCGAGAATCCAATTCTCATATATCTCGTCTTTTATGGGACTCATTTCTTGCAAAGTAATAGACTTCAAAATTCCCATTTTCTGTGCCCTTTTCTGCTGAAGTTTTCCCGGAACGACACTTTTGTCAACCGTTGAACCTCGTTGTTTTAAACTCATCGCATCTGTAAGTCGTTCTCGATGTTGTAAAATGAGTGCTCTTCTCGCAGGACTCTTAAGATACGGCTTCCGTTCAAGAACGCCTTTTGTCTTTCGAATTACTACTAATTCAGGGTCGAACTCCCTTTCTAAACCAACCGGTTGAATATACTTTACATCACTATTGCTATTTATTTCGGTATCATCCAAATAAAATAGTTCCTCAGTTTGCGCAAGTCTTTCTAGAAATGTCATATCATTAAACTCCAACTCATACTCCTTTTCAAACTTTAACAATTGTTCTTCTAGCTCGCATCTTTCTGATTGAGCCATGGCAAGATCCCGGTTGAAATCCTCATCAGACATTTGAAGAAGCTTGCCGCTCCCCATATCTCTACCAATTTGAAACATAGTCCTTGCCAATTCCGGTTCAAGATGATCACGGTAATATCCCACAAGATATACTGCTGCTTGGGTGCTATCTAAGTTTAAACCTTGTTTATAGCACATCTCCGCCATTTTAGTGTCCATTGCCACGCCATGTCCCTTATAATAAAGGAGCCCTAAACAAGCAGCTGCATCTCCGTCACCGTGTTCCATTGCTCTTGTGTACCAAATAGCTGCCTCAGTTAAATTCTCCTCAACTCCTGTTCCATGTTCGTAACATTTGCCGATAGTATATTCTGCAGTTGCAACACCATAATTAAAACCTAACGATGTATACGTATCAAATTTATTTTTCTTCTTTGGATCTAATTTGGCACAACGTTTAAATATTTCAACAGACTTGGCCACATCTTGTTCCACTCCACGCCCAAGATAGTAACAATTACCAATCAATACACATCCCAGCGCAGATCCTTGCTTTTCAGCCTGAGTGTAGTAGTAAATTGCTTTGGCATAGTCTTGAGGAACGTCCAACCCAAGATAATATTTCTGGCCTAGAAAAATGGGAGAGTTTTGTAAGCCGTACATTTCCTCGAATTTTTTGAACGTTATTTTTTGTCCAATTTTGTATTTAAAAATTCGTGTTATATCATCAGCACTGGCTGGAAATTGATCAATGTTTAAGTTGGCATTTATTCTTTGCATTGATTCAAGTATTACGCAGGAATCCAAATCTTTCTTTACTTGTTTTTGTAGTGGTGACATTGTCAAAGCCGTTTTGTAGCAGCGAATTGCTTGAGGCAGATTATGTTTTGCTTTGTGGCATTGAGCCTTGAGATAATGTGCATTCCATGATTTTTGGTTGAGTTTCAGTGCTTGCTCAATGTCAAGCATTGCTTGGTCTCTGTGTTTTTCATCAACGTTTTTACCATCTTTTATGCTCAGGTGACAAGCAGCTCGTTTTTCGTAAATTTCTCCAAGATTGATTGGTGATAAATTAGGGAAAGTAATGGCTTCGGAATATGTTTGTAGTGCACTTTCGAAGTCTTGTGATTTCATTAGTTGATCTGCATTGCTTAACATCCTTTTAAATCGTTCAGTATCTTCCAGTGATGAGGTGATGCTAGATTCATTTACCAACTTTTCGATTTCGGGTTTGTTGACTTGCAACATTTTTAAACTTTGTTTGAACATTTTTAACTTTTCACCGTACTCACTTTGTGTCAGTCGTTTGCTTTTATGATGTGCTAAATCGTTTCGCAGATCTTTTAGCTGACGAACAGCCTTGTTCTGTAATTTGTATCTTTTACCATCCCCAAAGTTCAAAAGTATAAGTGACATTAAAGATATGTCCCAATCCTCCAAACTGCAGCTTTCAAGAAGTATTTTATTTTGCAATGGTAAGGCTTTCTTGAGTATGTTTTTGGAGTGTTGATTAAGAAAGGTCTCAATATTATTTGATTCATCTCTCCAATCTTCACCACTTTCGAACTTCCATCGCTGTTTGAATATTTGACGAAGATACTGAGTGGATTGGATAACCATACTATCCAATTTGTAAAAGTATTCTTCTTCTGTACAGGAAGTCATCTTGGACAAACTGTTATGAGGATATATAAATAAAATATAAATAAAGCTTTGAAAAATTATACACGAGAATTTACTATTTGACTTCAAAGTAAAGTCAAGATAAGTTACACTTACAGCTACACAACAGTTTTAACTTGAAAAACGAACTAAATTGCAAAATGAAAGGATATAAATGTTTTGATCGAATATTTTCTTTTGCCTTTATTGACAGTAAAAGATAGCCGACGATTTCACTTATCGTTAGTATAATATTGCGTACACCAATTTTTTTTTGCAAAATATAATTACCTGATTAATAAACAAATGTTTTTAAACGTTTACGTGTAGAAATATAAGGATAACCAAGCATTGTGTAACTAATTTGGCTAATTGTAAAGCATTTACCAAATATTTTACACGTTATGCTCCCGAATATTCACTTTAGAAAATCCAAACTTAATAACTTTATAAACTTTAGTCTGTCCAATAATTAGTGTTTGTTGTCAACAGTTTTACATTACTTTAAGTACTTGAATTATAACCGTTAACCGATTCACCAAGTTTGCTCAAAACAAAACTAAACCAAAGAATGAAGTAATACACAAAGAAGAAGTAAGTTCTAACAGCATCTTTATCAAAATGAATTCATGCATACAGACGTACTCTAAAATTTACAGTAGCTTACCAGAACATATGCACGTAAGTTATAAATTATATTTAGCAGCATATTTCAGCTGCTACAGCTTTTTATAAAAAGTATATATGTATTTATGTGTGTGACAAAATGCAAGGTATAACGAGTTGTCCTTTTCTACGAAAATTGGTAGAATAACTCTCAATGCATGTGAAACGTATTAGCATGCGATATATATGTTTCAGCCGTATTCCAGCTTATTGAAATGTCTTGGTTTAGCTTATTGCTTAATATTACATGTGACCACAAATCAGTAATCTAACTGGGCGATTTACAATACATAAACATAAGTATATCTTGATGTGTATACACCCAATCAATATACAAAATGAATACCATCAACCATACTTTTAGAAGAACTGCATACTCGAAAACGATTCCTCAAATTCGTGTGTTGTAAAATAAATGTTGATATTCCAGAGCTATAAGCTTGCCTACGTGTGGCTTGTCATGTATACTCGTATATTGAGCTTTTTACAGTAACTATACCTTTTGAAATATATCGTAAATTTATGAGTACCTAAACTATTTCTAAATTTCATCCAACTAGTCCTGTTCTGTATTAGTATACAACGTAGTATTTTTATCTTTGTTTGGCTTACATACATCCTTATATTTACATATGAATATACTGCAATGTGAATCCAGTTTAGTATGTACTCATTGAAAGGTAGATACATAATTGCCCTTTGTAAAATCTAGGAACTAATTGTACACACCTCATTTTCGTAGAACGCAAACCCAATATTCTAAGTGAACGCATCCAAAAAAATTATTTCAAACCCTTTTTATCACCAATTTCTATATACAAATTTCAGCCTAAAAATGCTTGCCCAATCAAAGTTAGCAAATACAAAGTGCCCAATTTGTTTTAAAACATTTCAAAGTTCAAAACATTACTTAGCCGAGCACATGCGTATTCATACCGGTGAAAAATCTTACAAATGTAATAAATGTAATCTGAGATTTCGGTTTCAGTCAGATTTAAATATTCACAAACGCAGAGTTCATCTTGGTGAAGTTTACCAGTGCCAACTTTGTAAGAAAACATTAGCCAGCCAATCCGGCTTAAATGTACACATAAGAAATATTCACAATCCGGACAAAATCAAATATCATACATGTTGTTTTTGTAACAAATCATTTTCATCTCTATGTAATTTACAAACTCACGTTCACTTCCATACTGGTCAAAGACCATTTGAGTGCAAAATCTGTAATAATACTTTTAAGGACAAGGTTGCCTTAAAAAAGCATTTGGACCGTGTTCACACCGACGATCGACCTTTTCTTTGTGATGGCTCTGAAGACTGCAATAAAAGTTTTAAATCTGAACAAGAACGAAAGCAGCATAAGGAACGACAGCATCCTGTTGAAGGCACTAGTTTTATTTGTGATATTTGCAGTAAAACGTTTAAGTCTCAATACTATTTAATATCCCATCAGAAGAGAGTGCATGTAGCAAAGAAATACAATTGTAAATTGTGTCGTAAGGGATTCACAGTCAAAGAGTATTTAACACAGCATTTGCGAACTCATACAGGAGAAAAGACATTTAAATGCAAACAGTGTCACAAATCTTTTGGAAGTACGCCCACGTATCTAGTTCATGTAAAACGACATTTAACTGCAACACCCCACAAGTGTAAGGAGTGTCCAAAGGAGTTCAGAACCACAGATGATCTTCATTCCCATCGCAGCAGACATCACTCACAAGTTCGACTATACTTTTGTACATTTTGTGGGGAAAGTAAACGTTACGTTAAGCCTTTTGAGCTCTTTTCTCATTTAAGAAGTCATGTACGAGAGAAACCATATTTTTGCAAGTTTTGTACTAATGAGAGCTTTACTGCCACTATGTTGAAGCGTCATGTCGAAAAGTGTCACCAGAATATGGGATCGATGGAATACCAAGAGATATTAGAATTTATTCATTAGTTCAGTAATATTGGTAAATGTATGTATTTTTGTAACCATTATATCATATCAATTGTTACTAATAGTTTAATATGTATCCAACAATTCAAAATAAGATGAAAAATTCATTTTGAAAACTGTCACTAGAAAACGAGTATACTGAATGGCCGAGGATAATTAAAAGTTTGCAAATTAGTTGAGTTTTTTACTCGCTAGATTTATAAATTTTAGTTTAAAAATCTGTGTTGTTTTGTAAATAGCAACCCTAAATATTTTTTGTTTAAGAAGTTTATAAATATTTTGGGAAGGAGTTATTATTAAGTGTTTTATTTCTTCACTAGCAGAAATTGTACTGCGAAAATAATGTAAGGCGGAAAAATAGTGTTTAAATTTATTATTAGCTGCAATAATCGTAAGTTGGAATGAAATAAATTTATTAAATTTAATACGATTTGCATACATTTCATTACACACTTTATATTTAACCATTTTCAAAGAACTGCTGTCTAACTTAACGTCGAAATATGTTAAATTAAATAGGCTGTGGAAGCTAAATAGAAGCTGTATTTCTAAGCCTTGCCTTGTATTTATTTATGAAGTACATACGTACCGTTTGAATAACTTTCATTGTTAGTTTTACGAACGAACGTTTTTTAGAAAATCCATCCAAAATCAGCTTTTAATACGGTTGATACAAGACAAAAGCATGTGTACAATTTTTTTTATTCAAAGTGATAAACGACGATACGAAATGTTTATAATTTTGAACAATTTATAATCATTATATTTCAATTATTTAAGTCAACCCTTGTTAAGTGAACAGTTACAGTTTGAAAGTTAAGAATGGCTTGTACTTTGTCTTGTTCCTGAATATTCACACGTTTCCCATTTTCAAATCTGTTATCACCACAATTTGTTTCCTGGTCTGTTCCAACCCATGCCCCAATCCTTTCCATCACATTCATTAATTTCTTCCTTGGCCGACCTCTCTTCCTTTTTCCACTTTCATTAATTCCAATATCCTCACAATTTGTTTCCTTTTCCGTCCCCTCTTCAGTTTTCATCCCCATCCTTCCCATCAAAGTCTTCTTTGGCCTCCCTCTCTTCCTTCGTCCAACTCTACTTACGTGAACCTTCATCAAATGTTTTGTCAACATTCCCGCCTTACTAAATTTTTTACCACAAGTTGTGCACTCACAAAAGGTCCTCGATCTATTACGATTCATAGGGTCATGTACAACCTTGACATGTCTTCTAAGAATCGAAACACTGGATAACTTCAATCCACAAATTGTACAAATATGCTCCACGTTCTTTAACGCCTTATGTTTCATCCTCTTATAAAATCTTTCATTTTCCGGAACCTCCAGCAAATCCAATTCCTTATAAAGACCCCCTTCACTTTCACCTTGTCCCAGATTTGGAGGTCCATTCCTTCGAATCTCCTCTCTTTTGACTTTATCCACTGCACAAGTAGGCAGCTCATCCTTCAACACCTTATCATCATACATACCCACCCTAAACTTTGCAGGTAACTGCTTATCTCCATGTGCTCTATCCCAGTGTCTCCTCAAAGCCAGTATACTATGATACCCAAAAATTTCACTTTAAACATTTTGCTTCTCAGTTTAGTAGGATCATGGCCCAACAGTGCACAGATTAAGGCGCCCTCCATCAAGAAATAAGGTTTCCCACAAATCCCACAAGCAAACGCTTTCTCTTGCTCACTGTCATATGGAATGTTTCGATGAACATTACGACGATGCTGTTGAAAGTCCCGAAAATTTACATAATCATTCCTCCCACAAACTCTGCACTTAAATAATTTTAGTGGATTTTCCCGAAGTTGGGCTTTTTGATGAAAATGTGTAGTGTGGCGATTGAGCTCCCATTTGGCACGATATTTCTTCTCACAGATGGTACAGGAATATGGCTTTTCCCCGGTATGAAGGCGCATGTGTGTTGCGAGTTGACTTGGAACGGGATAAATTTTTCCACAAATTTTGCATGGACATGGTTGATTAGCTTGTGTTTTGGGTCGAATCTGAGATCTCCCTGTGAGGGTGGTGCTGGATTGGTGAATGCTGCGGATGTGGTTCTTCAATGTCATTTTTCGAGGAAATGACTCTTGGCAGATGGGACAAGAAAAAGGACGTTCCTCTGAAATTAAAAAAAAATTGTTACTTGTTTTTGTAAATTATTTCATTTGGGGCGAGGTCATTTATTTTTTAAATAGTGTAACTTACTTGTATGAACAATCATATGTTTCTGAACTTGACATTTCATATCGAAAGTCAAATCGCAATGCGGACAGGAATGGATTTCTTTTGGTTTCCGGTGAGCATTGGGATTTTTAACGCCACTTGTGGAATGATGTTCCTTGACTGGTGCAGTTGAAGGCCTTTTGGGTGGGATGTATCCCAAATGGGATTTTAATTTGTGACCTTGTAAGCTCCTTTTAAGATGGTATGATTTAGAGCAGATGTCACAGGAAAATTGGGACTCTCCTTGGAATCGGTAGGGGTCGTGGATGGTTTCATGACATTTTTGTTGGGATAGAGTGGCAAATGGTTTGCCACAATGGGTACAGGCAGTGGCCCGACACTAAATTTTCGTACCTGGAGAGCACAATAATTTTGGGCCGTTATGCAAAATAATATGCATCGGAATGCACAAGATAACCAAGAAATCTTTTATTTAACGAACATAGGCATTTAACACACCATGACAGCATCTCAATGTGAGGATTTTTCTGTTGACAAATTGCAGTTTTTTACGAAAACTTAATTTGTAAGCCGCCGTTAATGATTTTTTGAAAATGCCTGAACTTTTAATTGTCCAGTAAACTGCGTTCTATAAACTGGTATCTTCGGTTTTGTTTAAAGATGTCTGTGTCAATGAATTTCGGTTTTTAAC